>WEKW01003420.1:3721-16025 GCA_013389905.1 Sula dactylatra | reverse complement strand
TCTTTGTCCTAGAAGTCACTTCACTGTTAAGCTAGATGCCACTTCCTCTGCAGTGCACAGAGAGAGGGCTGCATAGCTGCAAGTATTCTGTTTAAAGTGAAACCTCACTATTGCTTTGTATGCATATGTATGTATGTTAGTATTTCATGGAAAGTAAAGTAGAATTGCATGTTCCTTTAATTAGTTTCAAGAGCCTGAAAATAGTTTGAAATAGGAAACCACAGTAAATGACTGCTTTTTCTCATGCATTATGTGCTTGTTACACAGTAATAAAACTCAGTGGCTTCTGAATTGCAGTTAGATAGAAGGTGAAATGTTAAAAAAAGAAACTTTTTGTGACAGCTCCTGTTGTCTTTCAAACTATTTCTAGCATTTCCATAATTACCTGTTTTGACAACCTCCTCATCAAGGGAGGAAAAATGTACTTCAGTGAGTTGTAATAAGCACAAGGTTTCAATGATTGTTTCTCCCCCCCCCGCCCAGAATAATTACATTGAATTTACATTCTGTTTGGTTGCCACAATGCATACCCACTTTTCCCATTTATTTGATCAAAAGTATTATTTATTTGAGAGGTGGTATGATCAAAACTAGCTTCAGTCATGGAGATTAGTTTGCACAGAATTCACGTTCCTTTAACCAGCATGGGATGCAGTTTAGAAAAATTCTTTGACACTGTTGGGATTGCACATTATAGTTTTGCTTCTGTCTTCTTTCAGATGCATCAGTTGGGAAGTTTTAAAATGAGAACTCTGACATGGAGTTTGCACATTCTTGCATAGAGAATAGGGCTTAGCAAATGAGTATTTTACTCCTGAAGTCACAAAAAGCTGCAGAATATGATTTACTTCTGGGAGAAGCTATTAAAAAAGCACAGGGATAAACGGCTCTCTGAGCAAAATATTTTCCACCATTGTTGTCCAGGATGAAAACCAGGATTGAAAATTTGGGACATTTTCAAATTATTTGACTTGCACTAAATAACATTTTGCATAGTAAATTGTCCATGATTCCAGAGAGGATGATTACTCAGTGTGAAAGGGCAGTAAAATTTGACAATATAATGAGCTGAGCTACAAAGTTCTAAATAGAAGGAAGTGGTCAGAGAAGTCAGTCAAGCAAAAAAAAAATTGAGAGCTTGAAGAAGCCATCAGCTTTTGGAGTTTTTCCCTCATATTCACCTTAACTTTCTCCTCAGGTTTGAAACACAGGTGCTTGTCAGCCTCCACAGAAGAGTATCAAGGCACCAGTTTGTCCTCTAACTTCCAGTTTGCTTATGCTGCATGCAGATCCCAAGGCTGTAGGGGAGAGAGCTGCTACTGCTCTACTCGTCTTCGCGTGGGAGGGAGTGCATGGAGCATTGGCTCTGTCTCCTAATTCACTGTCAGCACAGCTGAATGGGGGTGGAGAGAGAAGTAACGTGTACCAGGAAAAGGGCTGGTACAAATTACATCATAGTAGAGTAAGGGGAAAGCAAGGACCAAACTGGGACTGAGTCACAGCTACAGTTCCTTGTTTGCTCTGTGTTTGCTCAAGGCTCTGCATTGCCCTTTATTCAGGGCAGAGTGAAATGGTGCCAGGATAGCTTGTGATTTTTGCTGCTTCTACACAGTTTCATCTGTGGTCTTAAACATGTATGTAGTCCTGTACAAAAATCTCTGCAGTATTACAAAAATAATTCAGGGACAAACCCCTACTGACTCCATGTGTTGCCAATATGCTCTACATTCCATTGTCTGTGCCTTTTCTCTTCCTTTTGCCTCTCATTACCTGTTCTTGCTGAATACACGTGTGCTACACTGTGGTGCCCTAGAGGCTATGTCAGCTTATGCCAGAGATTCTGTAGCTCAGAATTAGCAATATAGTAAAGTAGTAATAGTTAGCATTGCTTCTCTGTAGATTTGATTTAAACAAAAATTGCTGTGAGTTAGAATTAGTATTTAACAGATCTAGCTTGGTAGTAACTGTGGTATTAGCACTGCATTTAAAGCTAAATATTGGGCCGTCATCAAAGCATATATTTCTAGATAAATTTCTAATCAATATATTGGTTTAACACTAACTTGTGGAGTGCTTTAAACCTCAATTGCAATTTTTGGGCTGTTACTGATTGATTCCAAAGAATTAGTGCACCTCTCATTTACAGGATTAGAAACCCAAAATGCCTTACAGTTCTAGAGTGAACTGTAACAGATGATCCTAAGGAGTTACCTTTCCCTTACAATAGAACAGGAGTCAGTTTCCCTTTTCAAAAACCAGTGGACCATTAGAGGTCTGTTTCTGTATCTGCTTATGTTCAAGGGGTTGTTGCAGGTTGCATGCTAAAGTGCCTGTTCTAAAACAGCAGCTATATTAGCTTAGTAATTTGTTTGGATAATTTATCTGATTTATGTTCAAAGGTCAAAAAAGCTGTTCTACAAAGCCTAGACAGTGAGAGATGCCATAAATTGTGATGTATCCAACAAAGATCATTCAGATCAGTTTACTTTTGAATTTTGCAGGGTGCATCCTTCTAAAAAAATCACACCGAGTGCACAGAAAGCCCATATTTTAAAATTGGAACTGATCAGAGATTTGCTAGAAAACTAAATCTGAATAAAGCAAACCTTACATTGATTTGACTAAAGTTGGTTGTCGATTGACTAAAATATTTAGCATGTATGTTCTTTACAAAATTAGCAGTCAGTTGGCTCAGTGTTTGATTTAAATAAGTATTTTAGCAAAGCCAGATACGCCTTTGTAATTCAAACTGCTCCTCTGTGTTTGCCATGCACTGACACAGCCCTTCATTTACCATGTTATTTCTTATTCCCAACCTGGCACTGCTGAGCTCATGTTCAATTGTGGAGTTAACAAGACCTGCCCTGGATCAGGACATTCAGTGCTTCCCAGTGATGAGGTCCTCTCTCTACCTCCTACTCCGCAAATATGATGTAATATCCAATTATTTCATCTTGCCTATTTAACTTGTCGAACTGGAAAATGGAGTTTAGTTAACCAGTTTGGCTGTATTATAAAAACAGGTGAATTGGCTTAACTTCTAGCATTTCACTGGACTTTTAGTTAATTTGTCAGTGAAGAAAAAATTCTGACCTGTTAAATTATGTTATAACAATCAACTTTTTTAATACTGTTCCAAACCAGGTTTTTTTTCCTTTCCATTTGTTGTTTTTCTAAATTTTTCCTAACTTGTATGTATGAATTTTTAACAGGCAGACTTCAAAGTTCAAGTTCATTCATGATTAAAAATAAAATACTCAAACAAGATACCAAAATGCAAATATTTCATGAATTGTAGTGTCTGTACAGTTCAAACAAAGAACATTAATCTGTTCAAATGTTTCCCAGTTCTGGCATCAAATAGTAGTTAGCTAACCCTATTCAAATCAAGAGAAGTCATGATTATTTCAACATATATAATGAAGATAAGAAGTTGGAATAGTTTCTAAGAAAACATAAAGAAGCTATTTATTTTTAATTTCATCAAAATTCAAACCCATCTGAAATGAAATGTGATATCTTGCTCAAAATTAATAATATATAAACCCCTTGCATTTATAGGTTTGTGTATAGTGTCTTTAAAAAATCATCTGGAGAGAACAAAACCAAAAGCAGTACCAGTCTGTTAAAATAACATTTAAACAATCCCTCTTGGACATTGTTACATTGGTAGTGTACACCTAGCCATCTGCATCCCTAGAGCTACTTGTTCACAAGTTTGGGTTGCCCATCGCCTTCAGGAGATTGAAAATGCTCAATGAGGAGCAAGTGGTGTTATAACTAATGTTATAAAGCCAATTACAGTGGTTATATAATGGTATAATATATTGTATATATTGGTATAGTATTGGTTACAACCAATGAAACAATAAGAGGAAGGTGTTGAAGAGTTGCTCAGATTGTGGGGTTCAGGAGGTGCTGCAGGATAGAAAGGATTAAGTACAGGTATTGTGGTTTAACCCCAGCCAGCAACTAAGCCCCACACAGCTACTCGCTCACTCCCCTCCCTGGTGGGATGGGGGAGAGAACTGGAAGAGTAAAAGTGAGAAAATTCATGGGTTGAGATGAGAACAGTTTAATAATTGAAATAAACAATTTAAAATAGTAGTAGTAATAATAATAATATACAAAGCAAGTGATGCATGATACAGTTGCTCACCACCTGCAGATTGATGCCCAGCTTGTCAGCAAGCAACGATCACTGCCCCCCGGCCAACTCCTTTCAGCTTATATACTGAGCACGATGTCATATGGTGTGGAATATCCCTTCGGCCAGTTGGGGTCAACTGTCCTGGCTGTGTCCCCTCCCGGCTTCTTGTGCACCCAGCAGAGCATGGGAAGCTGGAAAAGTCCTTGACTAGTGTAAGCACTACTTAGCAACAACTAAAACATCAGTGTGTTAGCAACATTATTCTCACACTAAATGCAAAACACAGCACTGTACTAGCTACTAGGAGGATAATTAACTCTATCCCAGCCAAAACCAGGACAACGGGTATTTTGCCTGTGGAGAAGACTGGTGAGAAGTGTTCAGTAAAGGCTAGTCCCTACTGAGCAAGACCCCAGCTGAAGGAATAAGCAAGTCTAGAGAAACCTTTTTTGTATTTATGACATTTTCCTACCAGGAGGAATGGTGTTATTTTTATTGATTTTATTTATTCTGTAAGCCTACAAGTTTATTCAGAAAAGGGAAAGCAGTGACAATATGAGATCCTTTAAGAGTGAGAGAATGCTCCCCTCCAAATCTTCAGCCTACAAAACAGGTCTTCCGGTACAGCCTGATAGGCACTGAAAGTCCTTGGACTAGAGACAAACTTGTAGATCTTTCTCCTGTAGAGTAGAGGTGAATACAGTTTTCAAACAGCAGAGGATGTTTGGTGATACATCTCAGCTGTCAGAGTTCAGTGAGTGCTTTAAACAAAAATACAGTTTGCAAAAAAAGTGGAAATTTCATGCCAGTGGCATGAAATACAGCCTGATCCCTTTTGCAGCAACGCACTTGGAAGGCAGCAACATGTCTTGGGCTGTGTTGCCCCCATGGGCAGGCTGTCTTTCAATCTTTGTTCAAGCAGCTGTTAAGACTACTAAGATGTCAGAATAGGCAGAAATCATCAGTTGCTGGATGAAAAGCAGCTGCCTTAAACTCCACATAGGGCCACTTTGGTATTTCCTTAATAATGTTAGGTTCTTCAAGAAAACCTTAGAGATCACTTTCTTAAACCCTGCCTTTCTAAGGAGTGGAGGCATGCAGCTGCAATCATCAGAAGGATTAAAGTCGTCATAGAGCTTACAAAAATCACCAAAGCTGGACAAGTAGTTACCTGCAGTGAGTAAAATCTCTTCTTCTACATTCCACCTAAAAGTAAACTGTGGAACGTGTAGTTGGACCTAGTTCTCGCCACATTGTATGTATCTTCTTCCATATGGTGGGAGCTGATGCATTTCAAGGTAAACATCTACATGTAGGGATTTCAACTGGTATAAAACATGGCTGGACGTCTTCAAGCATTTTTCATTTTTTAGTTTTGCAGCATAATCTAAATCCTCAGATTTCTCTTTAATTAAAAAACGATTAAGGGCATTTCTGATACTCTGTGGATGCCATGTGCCTCCTGAGAACTGCAGGTTCAAGGGGCTTATGTCATTTATTTGTATAAGGAGAGTGTTGGAAGAACAAGCTAACCCTTAGAGAACTGTAGTTACCTGGTAGACACCGTGTCCTCTGTGTTGGATAGAATAATTTGGTATTTCCCTAAAGGTCAGAGCACGTTACATATTCACGTTCTTATATTTTAGCAGAAAACTTAAATGGTATGTTTTGGGGTGCAGTTTATAGTGAAGCTAGCCATGTTATAAAATATTTCCATTCATCTTGGAAGAGAAGTGCTCTGAACCTGCCAATGTAATTAAAAAAAAAAAAAAAAGAGAAATACTTTTAGCTTCCTGTCACTGTTTACAGTATTTCAAATAGTAAAGGGCTGGGTAGCAACGAGGCCTCAAAGTGAAAGCTTAGCCATGTGCAGGTGAGTTGGGAAAGCCTGTAGTGCCATGCAGATTTACAGACTACTTGTCATGGGTCGAAGAGCCCAGCAGATGTTGGCTTCTCTGCCGCTGTTCAGCATGAAATAGGAAGCCCTGTAGAACCAGGAGGGTGTCTGGGGAGGAACCTTTCTAACACTCACGGTATTTAATTGCAGTGAGTCATGCAGAAAAAACTGAAGCCAAATTTGGAAGATTAGTTATAAAGGTCCTGCACATTTCTGGTGTGTTTTAAGGATAATTCCTTCTATAAATACGCATACAATAGTTTAATTAAGATTTGTATTTTGAACCAAGTTGATTATGCTATTCAAATTTGGAACTACTTGGATCTTTCATTTAAATGCCTGTAATGGCAGGGAAACTTCAGTCTCATAACTTCTTCAAACTGCAGTGGCTATGGTAATTGAACCATTAGTATTTAGAAATACAGTCGCAATGTTTAAAAAAAAAGGTCTATGTTCTAGTGAGAATTTAGAATGAAATATTTGCTGGTGATAATATTAGAAACAGGAATGACTCAGTGCCTATGAGAGAATTCTGCAGAAAAAACTGCTAGTTTCAAAGGACAAGATGTTTATGCTAAGAAAACTCATGTATTTGACCCAATTTTTCTAACGTGCCAATTGACACAAGATTCCTGATTCATGTTTTCTTTGGTTTGAGCACAGGAACCCTGATTTCAGCATACGTGTTAGTGGCATGAATTTAATGCATAAAATGGATGCGTGCAGATACTTTGAACTTGAAAAATTTTTGTTCTGGTGTGGATCGTATAGAAGATTCTGAACAAGTCACTTCAGTATTTTTTTTTCTGTGTTTGCTAATGAGGATTATTCCTCACGCTTTTTTTCAAGATCAGCATGGTTATTTTACTAGATCACAACCATATTTTGGCCAGTGAAAGCTGATTAAGAGCACGTTACCTGAGTCTGAAAGCCAGATGACAATTATATATCAACATTTAAAATGGACTTGGAGCTTTTGAAATTTAGTTACAGTTGCTATTACCTGACTAAGATAACTTTGTTAAAGTAATCACTGGGAAAAGATTTGAAGTTAGTAAGTAGCTGTTCACAGTACGTGAATTACATTCATATTTTAATAAATCATTTCATGCTGTTTTAGCAGAGGCTATGATGCAGTCTTCAGATATCACAAAGGTATATGACCTTGTGTCTTAGTAGTGGGGTAGTACAAGCACCATAGGAGTAATCCCCTTTAAATCAGTAAGGTCATGGTAGATTTATACAGGCATGTGGTAAACAAGGACGGAATTGAGAGATATTATGATGAGGTTTTGCTATACTGACTTTTGAAAATTTGACCTTGTTACGCTTGGCAATATTTTTATTTGAGTATGGGAGAATTTCCTCCCCCTCCCCCTCTTCAGTTTGCAAAGTCATTTATGTGCTGCTTGTGTATTTTCATGCTATATAGGTATGTGAAGTGTTTTGCCCCTGCTTTGTGCATACTGCCTTTTTAAATGTTCTTAAATGTTCATATACTTGTTATGTCAGCTCTTGGCAATATCGCACGTATTTTAATGCTATTCCTAAAATAATGTAATGGTCTTCTACTCAGAGAGAGGTGTACTGGTCTGAATTCTCCGTAGCTCTTCCAATATACTCGTAATCCAGAGAAAGCTGTTCAGCATTTTTTCCTCCTGTATCCCAGTCTAAACGTGGATATTAGCAGCTTCCTCATTAAATGATGTCGATTACAGCTAAGTTGCATTTAGGTTCAAAGTGTTATAAAAATTCTTATCACCTCTGCTTTTGTTTCTAATACTCTTCACTATCTGCCCTAACAAAAGTACAGAGAAGTTTTGTTAGCAGAACTTGCAAATCATCCTTCTAATAGGAAACATATGCTAACAGACAAAAAAACAAACTTCAGTATTTTTCAGGGCTTTTTTCTTTGTGTTTACTTTGGGAGTTCTTTGTGTTTTCCTCTGAACAGTATGGCAAGGTGTACTAACAGCTGTTTTTCTATTATACGTGTGGACAACCAGTAATTGCACTTGCTTCAACTATACCCTCAGCATTTCTCAGTGGAAGCAGCCAAATCCCAATTCAAGTCATGTTTATCAGTGCATTTCCAGCCTTAACGGGTACACAACCATGTTTCAGTACAGAGCTTCATGAAGTTGAATCAGGAAGTTGTACAAGCCTTCTCTGAATACATATCCTGAGTGGGTTTTTTGGCCTTGCAGTAGGATTATGCATCAGACAGTTGCTTCAGTTTATCAGGGGTGGAGGTAAACCTCTAAACTAGATCACTTTTATTTGAATTTTTCACCTGTGCAGAGGCAGTAGGTATGATTTTACACCCTTTATGAATGCAGTACACTTATTTTAGCTAACACACCTGGTAGATACTGAGAGTTAACATACAGCTTGCCTAAGCAGTGTTCTGCTTAGTGTCCTCATCACAATACCTAGTTCACCTTCGCTGGCCAGGCAGTCACCAGCTGAGGATGTGTTGGCCTCCCTTCCTTCTTGGACCATGCTGGTCCTTGGCCTTGTTGAGCTGTCTTCCAAGTTTCTGGGGCAGGGTTTTCCTCAGTGATTTTTATGCTTCTTCTCCTTCNCAGATGCCTAGAATCTTAGGCTTAGTGAGTTACAGGAAGAAATGCAAGTGATAAGTAGCTATATAGTAGCAAGTCCTGCCTAGAAAACAATGTAAAAGGTAGCCTTATTTTTAATGCATTTTCAATTTGTTGATGATTGTTATTTATTTTGCTTTTTGATCCAATAGAACAGTGAATCGGGGACACCACAATGCAGTTTTGCTTCAACAACATGATCAAAACAAACATTAAGAACATTTTAAACTAGGGCTGAAATTGCAGTTGTAGACAATTAATTTTGCCAAAATTTATTTTACCTAGGTACCTGAAAAATTGGATTATAAAATTAGGAAAAACAATGACTGCTTAAAATGTTTTATTCCAACATTGTGTATTGCATTTATTTCTGATTTATTTAATTACCCTTCTACTATGTTCTTAGGAGATTCTTAAGAATGAAAATTACAGAGAAGAAATGAAACAGAAAATCAAAGATGTATCCGAAAAGGATAAGCTCCTTCAGGCCAAGGAATACAAGGAGGGACTTGTTGCTGAACCAGTTCATACTCGTGTTAAAGGCCACGCATCAGCCCCTTACTATGGAAAAAAAGAGCCTTCGCAGGATCCAACAAGCACTGCAAGTACCTTTCAGCCAGGCTCCTGGATGCCACCAGGCAGTGGTAGCAGTCATAATAAATAAACAATTGTCATGTACAGATATTGCTAATGGATAAATATTTTGACAGACAACATACATAGCTGTTATATGTGAGTGTGCAATAAAGTAATATTAAAGCAGTTTTACTTATTTTTGCAGAACTGTTCAAATAGGCTTAATCATGACAAACTACTGTAAAATGTTTGGGTGTAGTGAAAACCAGGATGTATTACTAAGTAAGTTTTTGACAGTTTTTGTTCATCAGTTACTCATGACATCATAGGTAGGTTTTCTAGCTAACTTCATTTTCTTAATTCTGACTTGTTTTTTCCTTGAACACTCATTTTTTTAAAAGTTTTTGTTGTTATTATATCAAAACATTTCATGTTAATCAGTACACTTAAATTTTCCTAAACCTAGGCATCAGGTCAAGATAGTTCTTCAGAATGCTTGTTAATTCCCTTGGCAGTGCCAGTGTGCTTTCCTCTGGCAAGTGGATGGAAAAGTTGATTTCATTAACAGCCATCATTATGCTGACTCTGCACTGTATTAATCTGAGAGACATAGCTCTCTAACTTAAGAAAACAATCAACATATTTGCATGATGATTGATTTGCAGCCAGCAGTTAGCACAGGATAAAATCAGGATGAGTTAAACTACATGTAACTACTATAACAGATGTTAGAAGCACATGGTAAAGCTGCTGGAAAATAACACAGGGTTTGGGACAAGGGACTGTCATTAATAGTGAAAGTTTCTATTTCTGATGTATACAGGAACTTCCCTAAATGATTATATCTATGTGGCTGTAGTTTAGATACATAAAATGTGCCAATTATTTACTTAAAGATGATGTTTGAGAACTTCAAGTTAAAATAAAGACCACACAATTTTTTGGAAAAAAGTATCAAATTTATTTATGCAGTCCATCCTTCACCAGTTCTGCTCTACGTGTTTTAGGCTCTGTAGGTATCAAAGGTGGAACGCATACACGTGACAACACTTGACAGAAAACATTGGAGATGTAATCCCATGTATTTATGAAATGCCAAAGTGTCATGTACTAACAATGCTTGCTTTGACCAACAAAACTGAAAGAGGACCAACAATACTTCACATTAGTTTTAAGTCCTTTAAGTTAGGTCCCCCCACTTCTAATCCCCTTTGTGTCAGCTGGCTCTATAGGTCTCCTCATCTGAACAATGGTATGATTTTAAGGTTTCATTTTTAAACATAATGAAGGACTACTTGCTAGAAAGCACAGCTCTGTGCTGCTCTTTAGAAATAAGCTAAGTCAAACCTAATGACTGCCACAAGCTCTTTACACCTAGACTATTAATAGAAATTAGGCTTTGAAAAATTAATTACTTCTGTTAGAAAAACATAAATTGGAATTAATGTTAAGTAATTTTGGCATATTTACAACACAAACCCCACTTGGACTTTTTCCAGTATGCCAGCATTTTGCAGCCTGCAAGGAAGCAGAGTTTTACGAGCCATGAGAAAAAAGATCCCAAATATCAGAAGGTCCTTAAGTCAAAGGTAGCCAGAAGGTTAGCAAGTCGGAAGAAGTACTGTCACCAGCGTCGCATGCCCCTCCTGTACTCTCCCACCCCCCACCTGCTATAGTTCACTAGTACACAGCGCACCAGGCCACCTGGGGCCTTTGGTCGCACCCCATTTATGGCTATTCTTTGAGGCATAAAAAGTTTCTGAAGGCAGAAACAAATTAGTTCCAGGTGGCATGTTCAGGCAATCGTTAGGGAGAACCAAACAACATAGTAGTGTATCTTGTAGAACATGAGTGGCTTAAGACAAACGATTCCTAGAGTTTGGGCTGAATTTACAGACTGATGATGGCTGGTAGTTCAGGAAACAGGAAAAGCTAAGTTAGGTTTTTGCTGCAGACAAGCCCCACCATCAAAGACAGTACAGCAGCCCCTCTGAGCACAGCAGAACGACCCGCAGGGCCATAAGCAGTGCCATATGCAGTGTCCTTAAAGGCAATCAGTAAGGTATGCTACCTTGCTCTGAAGCTAGATCCCTACTCTGCTGAAAGCATATCAAAACTTGCCTTTCTGTAATCGAGTTTACCATTCACATTTTCCCCATAATTTGACAATTTTAAGACACTTATTAAGTCATAATTTAGCTAAGTAAAAAAAATATCTACCTCCAGAGCCACCCAACAGAATTTTTAATTTAACATGCAAATTTAGAAAGGCAACCTGCACCAGAACACAAGTAGTAGATTAAAAGATTGTAACAAGTGTCACTTGGGTAAACTAACACAAATCATCTCAGCAGAAAAAAGTATGCTGAAGGGATTAAATTTCATACTTCAAGAAATAACAGGATCAAGTATCAAACGACAGTTGCAACACAAAATGTACAAGTGTTTGATTAGAAAAGGAAGGCCTTGGGTTTTTTTCCCCCCATTTAATACTTCTTTGTTCGTTTGGCTTTTGCGATATTCTCTTGGCGTTTCTGTTTCTTCTTTTGCTCTCGCTCCCTGGCCTCAATCATTTTTGCAAGCTTCCATGAAAGCGCTGCACTAATTACGAACAATGGTGTAAGGGCCAAGATGACCGTAGTAAGGAAGCCGTAGGGGTCCTTTGCAGCCCACTCCACGATGTATTCGGCCCAAGCCTTAACATCAAACATTTTCTCTGTTTTTTTGTTGGGAAAACTCTATAGAATAATAAGAAAATAATTTCTGAGTGTTCAGAAAAATAGAGCACATATACAGCAATTACCCTTTCAATGTAAGTCACCGTCTTTCATTGTTAAAGGGCAAGTTCTGTTTTGCTAGAAGTGAAAAGCAGCGCTGAAAGTGTAATACAAACTCGGTGTTGACTCTACCTTGAAGTACAGCGTTTACAAAATAATCAGGCATTTCATCCCACAGAGCTTCAGATACTACCAAGAAAAAAATTGCTAAACGGAAAAAAGTGAGGTCGGCGCTTCTCCGGAAGAGAAGGGACGAGAGCCCTGCTGGTTTATCTGCCTGCAGGTGTTCCTGGGGAGGCGAGGG
>WEKW01003417.1:231-14599 GCA_013389905.1 Sula dactylatra | reverse complement strand
AAAGTGCCTAGAAAATGCCATCTGATCATAACAGCAAACTTTTCATTATACTTGTTCACCAATTTTAGAGATCTTACTTTTGCAAACTGCAGATGATTCAAAAAAAAGGAGAATTAATTCTACTGTAGTTAAGATAAATCCAAATTAAATCATATAATAATTACATTATTCTTCCTGTTACTCATTTTTAGTGATAAACTGTGTAGAAAGCACTATAAACATAGTAGACTGGTTGACTTCTTGAGTTGATTTTGTCAAAAAAGGAATGCTTTGCAAACAATTCTCATGCAAACTCTTTTTTGAAACCTCAAACACATTGATAGAATTTATTCCACTTATGTAAAACACTTTGGCTAGCTATAAATTTGGTAGGAATCAGAACTGTCCAGATGCTACTTAAGGAAGTGTTCCTCTGGTACTTGTAATCTAGCAGAAAAAAAAAAAAAAAACCAGAGTGTGCTGATTTTCTGTATAATCATAAGCATTCACAGGTCATGTCCATAGTTTCTGAGCTGTGCCACAGTGTGTCTCAGGATACTAATCATCTGGATTGGCAATCTGTGGGTGCCATAGCTCTATTTAGCCTCAGTGTATCTAGCAACCTTGAGAAAACCAAACATACATGGGGTACAGAGGAGCCTAGTGTGCTGGACAACTCCTTGCATTGAGGAATGGGAGTGGGGAAAGAGAAAGAGAAGCTGGGAAACATTTTTGAATCCCCAAATCTAGATGCGGTGATGGGGACAACTTGACATTTAATTTTAGGTCTACAGTTTAGCTTAATGCACAGTTGGTAATAGTACATATGACTCAAGGTTGAGCANGGATAAGACTCTCTTATTACATATCTGTAATTTTCAGCACTTATCTAAACTGAAAATTCACCATATATCATTATTTGTTATATTATTCAGAAGCCAATTTTTTATTATTTTTCTGAGACAGACTTTTATTTGTTGAAGCAGCTGCAGCACAGTATTCATAATTCCAAGTCGCACAGTATATAGGAATAGTGCATACAATAATACAATGTATGAAACAACATAAAATTACAGCTCTTAAGTTTCTCTTTGCTAGAATTACTTATCCAGGAGAACAAGTTCTCTGCTAACTGACAGTGAAGGTAAAACATCCTACAGACATCTTTCTGCAAAAGATTAAGCATTAAAATCGAAATAGCTGCAAACAAATTTGGTGTCTTATGGCTTTGGAAGGATGAGACCTATATCTATCCTAGCAAAATAAGAATGGCATGGTTCTTTGGCCCTGAGGCCAAATAACATGGAAATAATTTCTTCCATACACTTATAATCTCCTCCTCTGCAAAATAAGTTGCCTCTATTGAAATAGATAGGAACAAACATCTTAGCAATAGTGTTTTCTTGTGCTAAGTCTCAGGAACACCTGAATTTTTTACAAGAAAGCACTGCTTGAGCTGGACCAAAGCTATGCTAAGAATTGAATTGTTTGGACTTGTGCCCTGGCCAGCTCAGCATTTCAAGTAAAAGCAGAGCTGATTGGTCTTTAATCCATACACACAAACACTGTACAGAAACAGGCAGGACTTCTATAAAAAAACCCACATTAACATCCATTATTGGTTTTTGTTATTAAAAAAAACCCAAACAAACACAACAACAACAACAAAAACAATAAACAAAAATATCACAGGCAAACATCTCCCCACAAAAAACTCAACAAACTAATAACCCACTGGTTGCCAGGTGTTTTTCTTTTCCTAAGTAGACTTCTCTCTCTGATCAGTATGGGCAACAGCTAAATGGATTAGATTGAGTTTGCATATTTCTTCAATGAAATATTATGTTCCCAAAAGATTTATGTTCTAATCTTAATATTTATGTTTTACTTTCCTCTTTCTTAAAAAGCTTAGTTGATCTTTTGTAACTTTGGGAAGAGAACAATTGGAGTTGTCAGCGTTTCGGTCTTTTGTGGCATTCTATGAAAATCCTGATATTGAGCAAGAGTTATACTGATCTGTTGGTAGACTGCACACCAGATGAAGTCCACATTGGTTCTCTCTTCCAGCACAGCAGTCTTGGGAAGATGTGAGCCAGGATCATTGGCTGTCAGTGAATGTCTGCTTTACCAGATCATGGACAATTAGTGTTACCTAAAATAGCTCTGGTATTTTCAAGAACCATTTTCATTCTTCATTTGTCAGAAGTATGGTTAATAAACATAGGGCCTCCTTTATTCCTAGCACCTTTTCAGCATCCAAAGGCACTTCCTCAGCTAAGTGTAAAATGCATGTCTCATTTAGTTTTAGTTATTTAGCATCATATGCCTAAATATACTACTAAAATGGAAGCAAAAAATTTTAGAAAGGTCTGCCCCCAAAGATTTCTAAAAACTCTAGCTGTTTCAAATTTTCAGTATTTCTTTAATATTTCTAAGATATTTTAATAATAAAAAAGGAACCTGCTATTTATAAAGCAGCAAAATTAAAGTTACTGAAAACTTTTTTTGTATGCAGTTGCGTATTCCAAATTTAGTATGTCTCTGTAAGATCATTCTTTCATAAGTTTAAGAAAACTGAAAAACGTAATTATATAATGGTGCAGGCAGTTATATTTTTTAATGTTTCTTTTTGTTCTTCAAATGAAATGGTATACATTTAAAATGTGTTGGGATTATGCTTCATGCTGCTCTAAAGAATTTCACTTTGCAAGTAACCTGGTTTACTAATCAATGATTAAAATTCTGAGTTGGAGTTAGAAGACATAAACATTGATTGTAGGAAAAGGAAAAAAAAAAATAAAAGAGGTTTTATACTTCTGGATACAGCCAGGTACGCTGGCTTAATTGTGCCATTGACATTCACTGTAATGCTGATGTTCATTGTGCCATTTTTGGCATTTCTTGAGAAAAGACATAGTAAAAGAAATACCCCAAAGAATGGGAGTAAAGCTGCAAATTCAGTACATGAGTGAAAATCAGATTAGCTGGTAGGTGGATTTAGGGAATCCTTCATATGCATGAGTCACAGGTTTCATTCCCTGAGTGAAGTTGTGGGAAAAAAAATCTCAAAGAAGGTAGCATTTAGCTATCTGATAACTTTTCTCCTCTGATCTACCTTTTATTAGGAATTACTTCCTCATATGACAAACACCCCACTTTGTTTAAACCTTTTTAAAACTTTTCTTTTTCTCAAGGAGGTCCCTTCCTTTATGACTTTTTTCCAAACAGGCATAACTGATAGATTTAAAATGGACACCATCCTGATGTATTATTCTTTTTGCATTCAGTTTGCTGAAGATTAACATAGGTTGGGCTCCATCGGCCAGAGCCTGAGGGCACTCACAGGCTTCACCGCCCCTTTCCAGCCCCTCTGGATCTCACCCAACTCTGCCCATGGACCAGGACCCCCTGTCAGCCCCCTTGGGCTGCTTTTTAGAATTTTAGAAGCTTTGTGAATGTGAATGTCTCATGCAATTAATGTGCATTCATTAAAGAAAAATGGATTTTTTCTGTGAACTTAGAGAGGGAAAATGCCATTCACTTTAAATTTAGGAGGACAATACCTCTTTCTGGGAACCATCAAAGGCATATCACCTTTTCCCACTAATTTCTAAAAACCTGCACAGCTATTTTAGAATGACTGGGAATCTAAAATTTAGATAGACTGGATCCATGGTAAAGCTGCACAGAAGTTTAGTGGTAAAAAGTGGCACACTTTGAATGGTGTAGTGTAACTGGACAGGAGAGAAAGTTGTGATAGAACATGATACGACAGAACATTTTGGATAGCTATAGATGCCTATGTTCAGATATCTGAAATTCAGAACTGAAATTCATCATGTTTATGACTCATCTCATGTCCTTGTGTCAACTGCCCCAAGGACACGGCATTTTCTTTATATATCTTCTGTCTATCCTCAAAAGATTTGGGAAACTGAATCATTTAAACTGAATCATACCACTTATATTTACAAATCATCAAAAGTTGTCTAAATCTGCATGGAACAGAAGATGCTTTTAGTTATGACAGGTCAGTATGCAGTATGTAGGCTCTAGTTAAACCCCAAATCCATTCAGAAAATAAGGACTCTTTCTAAGGTACTTATGAAAGACAGAAAATTAATTGAAGAAATGCTGTAACTGTTATGTTTAACAATTTTTAAAAACTGTCAGGTCTGTGCTGGTTTTGGCTGGGATAGAGTTAATTTACTTCCTAGTAGCTAGTATGAAGCTATGTTTTGGATTTGTGCTGAAAACAGTGTCAATAATACAGGGATGTTTTAGTCATTGCTGAGGGGTGTTTACATAGAGTCAAGGCCTTTTCTGCTTCTCACCCCATCGCACCAGTGAGTGGGCTGGGGGTGCACAAGAAGTTGAGAGGGGACACAGCTGGGACAGCTGACCCCAACTGACCAAAGTGATATTCCATACCATATGATGTCATGCTCGGCATATAAAGTTGGAGGAATAAGAAGAAAGGGAGGGGCGTTTGGAGTGATGGCATTTGTCTTCCCAAGTAACAATTATATGTGACGGAGCCCTGCTTTTCCTAGAGATGGCTGAACACCTGCCTGCCCATGGGAAGGAGTGAATTAATTCCTTGTTTTGTTTTGCTTGTGTGCACGGCTTTTGCTTTATCTGCTAAACTGTCTTTATCTCAACCCGCGAGTATTTTCACTTTTATCCTTCTGATTCTCTCCCCCATCCCACCATGGAGGAGTGAGCAAGTTGCTGGCTGGGGTTAAACCATGACAGGTCTCAGAAAGTTTTTATGGTACTAGAAGGTGGGCCATGACTGTCCATAAAGATCAGAAGAAATGCACTGAATGAAAAGAACCAGTTGACTATACACATGGTATTTTCACTGCTAAGGAAAATAAACAAAAATTGAACAAATACTTCAGATAATCCTAAATAAAGAAGTGGTTTGGTTTTGCAAAAATGCATGCTTCTTTATTTGTTGTATATAAATATTCAATTGATGAGCTTATGGTCTGGAATGTGTGTTGAAATATCATATTCTGAGCAAGTATTAGAGAATATGCCTAGACAGTGAAGTGTGAACTCATAAATGTGAGCAATTGTACTTGAAGCTATTTCTTATTCTCCTAAGCTATGTTCATGCTTTGAGCACTGTTAGCTAATGTTACTATTCATAATAAAATACTCAATATCACTTACTTCACTACCCTTCCTGCCCTAACAATTACTTGCTCCACAGATCAAACATCAAATTCTAATGACATGGTTACAGCAAATGTGAATGTTAAGGTATTCAGGCTCTAGTACTTCAAATAGGAAAGTAAATTTCTGGGTCAGTAGAGCCAATACCTAACCAGTGCTTTCTTGTAATTTAAAGTATGAGAACTTCAGGTTAAAACCTCATTGGACACTGTCTACCAAAGCTCAAAACGGAACAGGGATTCAAAAATCCCATCCAAGATTAGTTTTAACTCTATGGGTTAACACCAACTGCTTTAGTCCTGGTAAAAACTCTGAGTCATAGATCATAAGGCATTGCTATATGTGCCCATCTTGATGATATTGCACTTCCCTGTATCTCTGAAGAATATTGGGATGCAGCTCCACAATATCAAGAGCTTCCATAATTTTGTTTTTAAACATCCTATTGCTCTCAGCATCTTACAGAGCAAAAGCTTAGACTGAGTCATCTTAGACACCCTCCAGCATTTGTTTCCGGTAAGTCAGCCAAAAAGCACAGTTGTTTTTCCTCTTAGGGTCCTTTACTAAAAAAATTTTACAGTGCATAGGAATCTAACCTCCTTCCTCCTAGATGACTTATTCCTGCTCTGAGCAACAAACAAGATACTGTTTACTGATATTCCTTCTTGTAATGAACATCTTGAACTTTGTGAGGATGATAACACTTTACACTTACAGAAGGCTAATCTTTAGGAAATCTAGCTACCATAATCATGAGCAGGTACTGAAAGGACTATAAAGTCATTCAGGCACAACTGAGTCAAATACTTCTAGAATATGCTCCCATCTGTCAATGGTACTAGTTGGAGTTAAGCTCATCTTGCAGAGACTTATGAATTTAATACAAAAAAGTAGAAAGCAAATAACTCAATGGTTTAATGGAGTCTCAGAAATATGTGTCTTATAGTGATAGTCACCAAAATTCAGGAATCCTCTTTTTCTTATATTGCAATAAAAATATTCATTATGACTTACAGAAAACATATGAGAGTGCAACTTTCCTAATACAGCTAATCACAAGTAAAGGATTGCTGAGCTAAGGAAGGGCAGCTTTCCAGCCACGCTTCCCCAAGCCTGTAGCATTGCATGGGGTTGTTGTGGCCCAAGTGCAGGACCCAAAAACTAGCCATGTTGAACCCCATACAGTTGGCCTCAGCCCATTGGTCCAGCCTGATCCCTCTGTAGAGCCTTCCTACCCTCAAGCATATCAACACTCCTGCCCAACTTGGTGTCATCTGCAAGCTTACTGAGGGTGCACTTGATCTACTCATCGAGATAGTGATAATGATATTAAACAGAACTGGCTCCAAAACTGAGCCCTGGGGACCACCACTTCTGACTGGCCTCCAACTGGATTTAACTCCATTCACCACAACTCTTTGGTCCCGGCCATCCAGCCAGTTTTTTACCCCAACTGTCCAGGCCATAAGCATCCAGTTTTTCCAGGAGAATGCTGCGGGAAATGGTGTCAAAGGTTTTACCAAAGTCTAGGCAGACAACATCCACAGCCTTTCCCAAATCTACTAAGTGGATCACCTTGTCATAGAAGGAGATCAGGTTAGTCAAGCAGGACCTGTTTTACCTAAACCCATGCTGACTGGGCCTGATCACCTGGTTGTCCTGTATGTGCTGTGTGATGGCACTCAAGATGATCTGCTCCATAACCTTCCCTGGCACCGAGGTCAGAACGGCAGGCCTGTAGTTCCAGGAACCTCCTTTTGGCCCTTTTTGTAAATGGGTGCAACATTTGCTAACCTCCAGTCAACTGGGACCTCCCTGGTTTGCCAGAACTGCTCATAAAGGATTGAAGGTGGCTCACTGAGCACTTCTGCAAGTTTCTTCAGTACTTTCGGGTGGATCTCATCCAGCCCCATAGACTTGTTTTTGTCTAAGAGGTGTAGCAGACCACTAACCGTTTTCCCTTGGATTATGGGGGCTCCATTCTGCTCCCCATCCCTGCTTTCCAGCTCATGGGGCTGGGTACCCTGAGAACAACTGGTCTTTCTATTAAAGGCTGAGGCAAAGAAGGGGTTAAGTACTTCAGAATTTTCCTCGTCCTTTGTCACTACGTTTCCTCCCACATCCAATAAAGGATGGAGATTCTCCTTAGTCCTCCTTTTGTTGCTAATGTATTTATAGAAGTATTTTTTATTGTCTTTTATAGCAGTAGCCAGATTAAGCTTTAGCTGGGCTTTGGCCCTTCTAATTTTCTCCCTACATAACCTCGCTACACCTTTGTAGTCCTCCTGAGTTGCCTGCCCCTTCTTCCAAAAGTCATAAACTGTCCTCTTTTTCCTGAGTCCCAGCCAAAGCTCTCTGTTCAGCCAGGATGGTCACCTTCCCCACTGGCTTGTGTTTCAGCACATGGGGATGGCCTGCTTGAAGAATGTCCAGTCTTCCTGGACTCCTTTGCCCTTCAGGGCTGCCTCCCAGGGGATTCCATTGATCAGTCTCCTAAAGAGGCCAAAGTCTGCCCTCCAGAAGTCCAAAGTGACAGTTCTGCCGACTCACCTCCTCACTTCTTCGAAAATCGAAAGCTCTATCATTTCATGATCGCTATGCCCAAGATGCCCTCCAACCATGACATCACCCACAAGTCCGACTACATTCACAAACAACAGGTCCAGTGGGGAGCCTTTCCTAGTTGGCTGAGTCACCAGCAGTGTCAGGAAGTTATCTTCCACACACTCCAGGAACCTCTTAGACTGTTTCCTCTCTGCTGTATTGTATTTCCAGCAGACATGTGGTAAGTTGAAGTTCTCCATGAGTACAAGGGCTAGCAATTGAGAGACTTCCCCCAGGTCCTTATAGAATATTTTGTCTGCCTCTTCATCCTGGTTAAGTGGCCTATAAGAGACTCCCACTGTGATATCTATCTTGTTGGCCTTCCCCCTGATTCTTACTCATAAATACTCAACCCTATCATCACCATCATTAAGCTCTAGACAATCCAAACACTCCCTAACATACAGAGCTACTCCACCCCCTCTCCTTCCTTGCCTATCCCTTCTGAAGGGTTTATAGCTATCCATTGCAGCACTATAGTTGTGTGAGTCATCCTACCATGTCTTTGTGATGGCAACTATGTCATAGTTTTCCTGCTGTACAATGGTTTCCAGCACCTCTTATTTTTTGCCCACGCTGTGTGCATTTGTGTAGAGGCACTTCAGCTGGGCTGCTGTCCACATCACCTTCTTAGAGGAACACCCCTTAATTCCTTTGAGGTGTTTCACTGGTGTTCCCCTCTTAGCTCCTATTACCTCAGTAGCCCCAAGATCATCTCCATACAGCTTCAGCCATGCTCCAGTGAACCCAGCCCATCTCAGAGACACAGATTAAGTGCCCTTGCTAGCACCCCAGCCCTCTAACCTTGGTGTGTCATCCCTCAGCTTGTCTTGGGCAAGTCTGATATTAAATCCCTTCCCCTTCAAATCTAGTTTAATGCTTTGTCAATGAGTCCTGCAAGCTCATGAGTGAATCCCATCAGACACTAGCAAACCTGGTGCTGTGTAGGCCATCGCATCATCAAAAAAACCAAAACTGTGGCAATGACACCAGCCACAGAGCCATGCATTAATAGACTAAGTGCATCTGTTCATTCCAGTGTCACTGCCGGCAACTGGAAGGATAGAGGAGAAAATAACCTGTGCTTCAGAGTCCCTTCTTAACCATCCCAAGGCCCTGAAGNGTGATGGCACTCAAGATGATCTGCTCCATAACCTTCCCTGGCACCGAGGTCAGAACGGCAGGCCTGTAGTTCCAGGAACCTCCTTTTGGCCCTTTTTGTAAATGGGTGCAACATTTGCTAACCTCCAGTCAACTGGGACCTCCCTGGTTTGCCAGAACTGCTCATAAAGGATTGAAGGTGGCTCACTGAGCACTTCTGCAAGTTTCTTCAGTACTTTCGGGTGGATCTCATCCAGCCCCATAGACTTGTTTTTGTCTAAGAGGTGTAGCAGACCACTAACCGTTTTCCCTTGGATTATGGGGGCTCCATTCTGCTCCCCATCCCTGCTTTCCAGCTCATGGGGCTGGGTACCCTGAGAACAACTGGTCTTTCTATTAAAGGCTGAGGCAAAGAAGGGGTTAAGTACTTCAGAATTTTCCTCGTCCTTTGTCACTACGTTTCCTCCCACATCCAATAAAGGATGGAGATTCTCCTTAGTCCTCCTTTTGTTGCTAATGTATTTATAGAAGTATTTTTTATTGTCTTTTATAGCAGTAGCCAGATTAAGCTTTAGCTGGGCTTTGGCCCTTCTAATTTTCTCCCTACATAACCTCGCTACACCTTTGTAGTCCTCCTGAGTTGCCTGCCCCTTCTTCCAAAAGTCATAAACTGTCCTCTTTTTCCTGAGTCCCAGCCAAAGCTCTCTGTTCAGCCAGGATGGTCACCTTCCCCACTGGCTTGTGTTTCAGCACATGGGGATGGCCTGCTTGAAGAATGTCCAGTCTTCCTGGACTCCTTTGCCCTTCAGGGCTGCCTCCCAGGGGATTCCATTGATCAGTCTCCTAAAGAGGCCAAAGTCTGCCCTCCAGAAGTCCAAAGTGACAGTTCTGCCGACTCACCTCCTCACTTCTTCGAAAATCGAAAGCTCTATCATTTCATGATCGCTATGCCCAAGATGCCCTCCAACCATGACATCACCCACAAGTCCGACTACATTCACAAACAACAGGTCCAGTGGGGAGCCTTTCCTAGTTGGCTGAGTCACCAGCAGTGTCAGGAAGTTATCTTCCACACACTCCAGGAACCTCTTAGACTGTTTCCTCTCTGCTGTATTGTATTTCCAGCAGACATGTGGTAAGTTGAAGTTCTCCATGAGTACAAGGGCTAGCAATTGAGAGACTTCCCCCAGGTCCTTATAGAATATTTTGTCTGCCTCTTCATCCTGGTTAAGTGGCCTATAAGAGACTCCCACTGTGATATCTATCTTGTTGGCCTTCCCCCTGATTCTTACTCATAAATACTCAACCCTATCATCACCATCATTAAGCTCTAGACAATCCAAACACTCCCTAACATACAGAGCTACTCCACCCCCTCTCCTTCCTTGCCTATCCCTTCTGAAGGGTTTATAGCTATCCATTGCAGCACTATAGTTGTGTGAGTCATCCTACCATGTCTTTGTGATGGCAACTATGTCATAGTTTTCCTGCTGTACAATGGTTTCCAGCACCTCTTATTTTTTGCCCACGCTGTGTGCATTTGTGTAGAGGCACTTCAGCTGGGCTGCTGTCCACATCACCTTCTTAGAGGAACACCCCTTAATTCCTTTGAGGTGTTTCACTGGTGTTCCCCTCTTAGCTCCTATTACCTCAGTAGCCCCAAGATCATCTCCATACAGCTTCAGCCATGCTCCAGTGAACCCAGCCCATCTCAGAGACACAGATTAAGTGCCCTTGCTAGCACCCCAGCCCTCTAACCTTGGTGTGTCATCCCTCAGCTTGTCTTGGGCAAGTCTGATATTAAATCCCTTCCCCTTCAAATCTAGTTTAATGCTTTGTCAATGAGTCCTGCAAGCTCATGAGTGAATCCCATCAGACACTAGCAAACCTGGTGCTGTGTAGGCCATCGCATCATCAAAAAAACCAAAACTGTGGCAATGACACCAGCCACAGAGCCATGCATTAATAGACTAAGTGCATCTGTTCATTCCAGTGTCACTGCCGGCAACTGGAAGGATAGAGGAGAAAATAACCTGTGCTTCAGAGTCCCTTCTTAGCCATCCCAAGGCCCTGAAGTCTCTTTTGATTGCCCCTGGACTACTTGTTGCAGCTTCATCACCTCCCACATGGAGGAGCAGTAATGGGTGATAGTCCAAGGGCCGTACCAGGCCAGGAAGCTTTCTAGTGATGTCCTTAACCTGGGCCCCAAGAAGGTAACAGACTTCCCTGAGAGGAGGGTCTGTCTGGCATATTGGACCCTCTGATCGCCTCAGAAGGGAGTCACCTACAACTATAACCCGTCTTCTCTTCTTCATGGAGGCAGTGTTGGTACAGGGTATAGTCCTTTCTGTCCCTGGCAACACCACTGGTATATATAGACAGACTGTTATCCACATCTTCCATTGACTGGTCTTCTACCTGCAGACCCTCATACCTCTTGCACAGAGGCACCCTGGAAGGTGAGGTGGGCAAGGAGGGTGTTCACCTGCTGCCCTGAGTGTGGACTTGCCTCCATTCATTCGTTTCCTTTGAGCTACTGCCTGGTGGGGGAGGGATACAGGAACCCCTTGATCTTGGGCTTTTTCTGGTGGCTGCTCCTGTTTCTGTTTCAGGGAGGGCAGAGCATGACACCACCAGTCTATCTCTTTCTCAGCCTCCCTGATGCTCCTTAACCTTTCTACCTCCTTGTGTAGCTGTGCCATCATGCTGAGCAAACCATCCACCTGGTCACCCCTCATGCCGCTGTTCTCACGGCTGCCATCCATTACCAGTGAAAGTCCCCGGCACTCCCTGCAGCCTGAGACCTGGATGGCTGCATGTTTTCTTTGGAGCTCTGTCTGGGTTGCCACGTCCATTCTGGTGAGTGCAGAGGGCATAGCTTTCTGCTGCATGGATACCACAGCTAAGTTCCTACTGCAAGGATGATGACTACTGAATGAACTCACCTTTTGGGATGGTAGGGTGACTGTACCCTTCCTGTGTGCCCGAACTACCGTGCCACACCCTGGCTGATGTGCCATGCTCTGTTTGCCTGCTCTGTTGGCAGCGCTCCTGGTCACTCGTGATCCTCAGGCTGCTTTTTATAGGTGTGGGAGGGGCCACTGTTGCTCTGGCAATGCCTTAATCTCATCAGCATCTCCCATGCAAGCTGCTGGCTCCTGGCAGGTCTCTCTGCTGCCCCGGTGCTTCACTGTCTCAGGAAAAACCCTGTGCGCCAATATCTGCTGCTCTGCTGCGGATCAGGCCAGCTCCAGAGCAGCTCCAGATCAATTGAATTTGATCAATTTTCTTCCACCAGTGTCATGTAAAGGAATGATGGTTCACACCTTGAAAATTCCTTTGCAGGGCTGGGTTTACACCATGGGAGTATAGAATAATTTAATAATTTCATCTGTGAAGGGCCTGTGAAGATCATCTGATTTAAATTCCTTCTTAGCTAGATTTGACTTCGAAGTTACAGCATGTGCATCAGGATCTTGTCCAGTTGACTTTTTGGGTATCTCCAAGGACAGAGATTCCTCAGCAGTTCTGGACAACTTGTTCCAGACTTTGACTGCTCTCATTGTGAAAAATATTTTCCTAATATCTAACATATTGCAACTTTTTCACTGATTCTTGTCCTTTTGCTGTACAACTCTGAAGACTGTGGTTCTGTTTTCCCCATAAATGCTTTTCAAGCAACTGAAGACACTACTTGGATCCCCTCTAGCCTTTTTTTCTATCCTTGTAGTTGTGCTTCAGGCTCCTAATTGTCACAGTGTTTCTCCACTGGAATCACTACTCTAGATGCATTCTCACAAGTGCCAACAGAGAAAAATAATCACTTCTGTTGACTTGCTGGCTAGGCTCTTACTAATACCTGCCAGTTTGTTCTTGGTCTTCTTTACTACAACAGCACACTTTCCTCATGTTCAACTCACTGTCCACCAGGATGTGAAGTTGCTTTCTAGCAAGACAATGCCCAGTTTGTATTGTTTCATTGAGTTATTCCATCCCAGGTACAGGACTTTGCATTTGTCTTTCTTGAACTTGATAAGATTTCTCTTAATGGTATCTTAAATCTTTTGAGGTCCATTTTATTAGCAGCCTTAGTCTCTAGGATATCAACAGATCTCCTCAGTTTGGTATCAATGGTGTAATCAGATGGGACTGGGTTTTTTTTTGCCTAAAAATAGATATCTACGGGCATTTGGGACATCCTGGAGTAGTCAAGATACCCCATTGGGCTAACAGGTATGATAAAACACCTTCAGAAAAGTGTGTATCCTTTGGCACCAGTAAAAGCAGACCTGGGTGTCTTCGCTATGCCACCCAGACACTTATGTGTAAATAGCTGAAGTGAGCAACTATAGTAAACTAGTCCACATGTAAAGTAGTGACCACAGTAGCACGTGTTGACACATATGCTGTCATTATAGTCTGCGGGGATCTGGAACTTTGTTCACTTGCCGCATACAGGTGTTTAGTGTCAGATGTCCGAGGTGTCTGTGTGGAGCTAGCAGATATAACAGAAGACCTGCATGGGAGACTTGTGTAGTCCTGTACTGGCACTTGAGATCTAACAGGACATGACAAACTATTTCTAATGGATTGTGTGCCTATTTTGGAAAAATGAATCAAGTTTCTAATAAAGTGGAGCTGAGGAAATCTAAGGAATTACTCAGTACAGCCTTTAGGAGTCACATAAATGTAGTCAGCTCAACAGCTTTCTAGCTTCTATAGGCTTAATTCAATTGCCTAAATATAGGTTCCTGATGCCATTTGAGATACACTAGGATATCCAAGACATCCACACAGGAGTGGCAGATGGTACGTAAAGCAGACCTATATCTTCCTCGAGTGGCAGCTGGAGGATTCACTTGAGAGATGAGATGAACACATTTAAGCAAATTGTGCAAGTCTCAGTGACTGTATTAACCATAAATTTAATCAGTTGACTTAAATGTAGGCACCTACTGCAATTTTACTTGCTCTAGAGTATACAAGCCATCTCACAGGTATGGTACTTAGGCCATAATGTTTTTGAGATCTGTATAGTTCTGAAAGAGAAACTGAAAGACAGACAAAAAATTGCCCAACACTGAAAAATGTGCCAGTATTCTGTGTGTAGGCAGCTGAACTAAGTCCTTCTTAATGTGTGTGAATATGAATTCCACCTCCATATAAGATGATAAAGTATACAAGAAACAAAAGGGAGGAGGAAAAAAGACTAATTAGAAACAGAATGGCCCAAATGAACTCAATATTGATATGGTTTTTACTAATAAATATGTAATTATGTACTGTGAGCCTTATATAACACTGAATAGATTGTGCTCTATGTTTAGCAGTATAAGGCAAGAAAAACAAAAAGCAAAAATAATGCTTATCAACTAACCCTTTTAAAAATCTACAGTATAGCAGTGTTTAAGCAATCACTTTTTTGTTTTTCACATAAAACTTAAGAGCAATAAGAAACAATTTTTTCACCAATTTTACTATGCACAAAAATTGTAAAACC
>WEKW01003413.1:142754-192851 GCA_013389905.1 Sula dactylatra | reverse complement strand
TGAATGCGTCGGGGTGGTTTGTAGGGTGGGGGGGTTGATGCCCCACCGGGGAGGTGAGGCGACCTCGTGGTAAAACCCACCCCCACCCCCAATTTTTTTGCCGCGGTTTTTGTGCTGCGGCATCTTGAGGGCGAGGGGAGCGGGCGGGTCGTGGCGGCGGTTCAGGTGAGGCCGCGCAGGGACGTGTGCCTGGGAAACGCTTCGTGCGTGTCGTCCCTCNCCCCGCCGACCCCCCCCACCCCGGTCCGTTCAACCTCAGCTGGGACAGTTTGCCAGGGCTTGACCTGAATTGGTCTTTGGTTTCAGCAAGGGGCAGGGGGGGAGGAAGCAAAAAGCTGCTCTGGGCTGTGTTTTCCCCAGCTAGTTTTGCCTGCTGCGGGGTACAGACAGAGTCTTTCAGGGGGTCTCCTTCATCCCCTGCTGGGTAAGTATCATCCCTATGTGCAGAAGGTAACAGGAGAGCCGGCAGCTACTTATCCAGAAATTTTTTCCAGTGCCTGGCTGCCGCTGGTTTTTCCAAGAAGCAGCGTGGCAAACAGAGCTCGCTCTCCCCGCCGCCGACGGTATTGAATAGCATCTATGAAACAGTTGCTGCTGTTAGGGCTGGCGATGCCTGCGTTCAGCTGTAGCGGCCCCAGCTGTAAAGGCCTCTGGTTCTGTCGCCAGCTGGACCTAGGGTATGGACACGAACCCACCGGAGCTGAGGGCTCGGGGTGGTGGATCCCTCCTGCACGTAGGGCTGGACAAGCCTTCTCATGAAATAGCTTTGGCTGGCTATAAAGTTGGAGCGTGTCAGAGCAATGACTAGCATAGCTGTAAACCAAAGGTATGTTGGTCTGTTAGGGTTTTCTGCACCTAACTGCCCAACACCAGCCCTCACAGTTTACATCCATGCATAATTTTGATAATTAAAAGCATATGCACCTAAGCATTTATTCTAGGATATTGCTGACTAACATAGGTTTCTGCTGACTGATGTTAGGAAGATCTATTTTGCTGAAGATTTGCCTGTTGTTATTGTGTTGCAGCAAAATCACCGAGAATGCGAAAAAATCCTTGGCCTCTCTTAAGAGAGAAAACCCTCAGCTTGAGCCAACGCTTGCCATTATTCAGGTAAAGTATGCCTGTACGGTAGCTGGCTGTGAGAGATCCCCTTTGGTTCTGTTGCTTGTCTGAAACTTCAGAAGTGTATGATGCAGAGAGTTACTTGTATTCAACAAAAGTGATAGGAGGAAGTAATCTTGCCAGGCTGCAGTTTGAGGAGCTTTCAGTCTCATAAGCCCTTCTCTAGGCCTGAAATAGCCACAGCAAACTTCAGGCTGTGGGAAGGGTTTGCAAAGGAAGGGAACAATTTTATCCCTTACTCTCTTTGCTAACACAGTCTTCCCCATTGTAAGTACAAATCACCTTTTCTCACAGGTTGTCTAAGTTGATTGACATACCTAAGTTAAAGACAAAGCAGTTGTTCTCAGCCTTTATTTAGCTTGAATCTTGTGTTGCAGTCCTGAAGAGTGTTTATGTGCGTGGGCCTCTGTTCACCTCCCACCCCTGAAATAACATTGCCAGAGTTACGGAAAGCCCCTGCAGCTTCCTGCCAGCCTTGTTGCCTTTGGGCAGCTGTAGCTTATGACTGCATTACTGCTGTCCTAAGGGAAGGAAGACCACACTGAAAACTCCCAGTCGGCTCAAAAGGGCCTGTGTGAAGTAAATGCTCTGTGTAAAATGCCAGTATCTTTTAGAAGTAGCAGCACTTTCTAAGGTGAAGCAATCTTGTAGTAATTGAGAGCTGTTGTATTACTAATGCCGTGAAGAGCCTTCCTTTCCATCCCATGGGCAGCGCCATCTTTGAGATCGGCAGTCAAACTCAGAGATGAGGACTGCTATCCCTGCAAAGCTGGGAGATGTTCCTCTTTAGATTTCTTAAGGTTTCAAGACCAAGAAACTGGGGATTTTTGTCATTCAGAATGGGACCCAGAGCCATGCAAGCAAAAATGGTTTTGTCCCATTTCCTAAGACAGTGGTATTGGTTTTGAGTGGGCGCACACTAAATCTCTGACCCAGTAGGTTTTAATTTTAAAACCTAACTGTAAATATTTTTAAAGCACTAATAGTGAATCTAAGAAATGCAGCACCAACTTTATTTCAGTAGGTCTTCTAGCAAGGCTGACTGAACAAGCTCTCCCACCTCTTACCCTCCACAGGTAATTGTGGTTTAATGTTTTCAAATAGCCCTCTAAGGCTACAGGTTTAAGGACTGCTAGAAAATTAGTGACCCATCTTCTCAGTGACCTGTTGTTTCTCACTTCTGTCTTGTCTCCATCCAATTGCACTGTGAGCTGGATCGGGGCAGTGAGCCACCCTGGGATGGAGGGGTCTGGGGAGGCTCCTTTCAGCCACGTCAGTCCCCGAGTCCAGTTTTCTGCATGGCCACGAGAGTGATTTATGCTGGCATGAGGGAAGGGAAATTGTTAGGATGGGAGAGAGCATTGTGTGAGGAGGGGGAGGTTCCTGCTCACTTTTAATGTCAATTGGGGTACATCTACATCAGTGTTTTGGTTTTGATCATGGCTGTGATTTAAATGAATGTCCCTCTTGTCCCCATTACCACCACCCCCCACCCCCCCACCTTGATTTGTGTCATGAGGTGTCTGTAGGAACATGCGGCCTAGATTCTTCTGGATGAAATTCGCACAAACAATGTTCTGCAGCTGTCAGTCACCCTAGCTCCAGTCTGGTTGTAAAGACTCATTTTAAACGTGTATCTGTTGGTGCAAAGACAACTAGTTTTAGTCTACAAATGCTCCTGTGGTGCACTGCTCTACTGGGTAACGTGGGCAGAGCCTTAAGGTTTGTGCTGCGTTGCACCCAGAGGAGCAGAGGGAGGGCAGTGAAATGATCTCCTTTGCCAGTCGCTCGTGGGTAACAGCAGTAGGTGTAACATGGCACCACCTCTGCAGCAGTACTGGGAATGAGGAGCTGCAGGCTGAGCCCACTCTGGGGTGGTTTTAGATGCATTTGTTTTCCTCTCGAGCCATCTGAACCTGAACTGATACTGAGATTGATACCTGTCTTGCTTATTAGCTGTGTTGAACCTCAGTTGGAGCTGCACACCAGCAAAAAATGGTGGCTGCTTCTTAATTTTGTTGAAGCTGAAAACTAATGTATAGCAGCAGGATCCTGCTTAGCAGTGGAGCTGTTGCCCTGCAAAGCTCAGCGAAGCGCTGCTGGCTCCCCTGCACCCCCCGCCCTGCCCCTGCGCTCTGCCAGCCCACGTCCTAGCTGTGGCCTCGCCTGTGCCACTCCGCGGGTTGTGATGGGAACCAGTTCTAGGCAGGGACTTCTGTGCCTGCACGAGGTGAGCGTTCACCAGTCGGAGCCATGGGGGTGTTACAGGGGACGGCATGGTACTGCTGGTGGCTGCATCCCAATTAAACCTCTCGAGCAGTCCTGGTGGTTACACATCAGTGTGGGGTTACAGTTCCACATTTACTGGCAGACGGGAGCAGCTGCTGAGCTGTCCTTAATCCCATCTCTTCTTCCCTCACCACAACGTGAGCACCACATGTGTTCTCAGTGCAGCAGCCTCTGTGCTGCCCCTCGCCCGCAGCTGCCAGATTTGGGGAGTGGGAGACTGGTCATGCGGTGCCAGGGATGCGGGCAGTGCTGGCCTGGGGATGGGAGCCGGGGGATGGAGGCCAAGCCCTCGTCCCCTCTCAGGAGCTGCCTCTCTCCGCAGAGCCTGTCCTTTTAAATGCTCTTTTCTTCATTGTCAGCAGTCTTGAACCATTTGGGATTAACGGGTTGGTAAATTGTTATGGGCTTGAACCAAAATCATTTTGGGTGATGCTAGTGACAGTCGAAGCCAGCGCTGGCAGCTAACCTCAAAGTAAGTGGCTCAACTTTGACTCACTGGCACTGAGTCTTGTAGAAAAAGTTACATAGAATGTGTTCATGAAATTAAAATGAACCCTTTTAAAATTATTATTTCAGTCCTGTTGTCTGGGTTGGAAGACAGGTTTTATATATGATCGTATAGCTGTGAGAAGTGTTTTATTTGTTTTGTTATGAAGCCACTAACATTTTTTGAGGGTGGAACCCTCACTGATCTGTTGGTAGGAGGTTTCTAGTTCTGGATATTGAATTCTCACTTTTACCGTTACAATATACGAAAATATTTAAGAGCCTCCCAAGATTCAAGAGTAACTTGAAGAGTGAAATTCAGTTGTAATTATTATGATTAAATATCGTAATATATATGGTGCATATAGGTATAGAGACCTGAGGGAGATTCCTGGCTGAGATGGTCTCCTAGGTAAATCAGCCCAGGGGACGTTTTTGTCCTAGCCAAGTGCCTGCTGGCAGTTGGGAGGAACTGATAACTTCTCTTGCTTCTGTATTGACAGAACTCACTGTAATCTATGATGATAATGATTTGCCTCGGTTTTGGTGGGTAAGGCAAACCAGTGTGGTTATGAGATATGGAGACGCTGCAGGAAATGCTAGTATTGCTGGTGCCTATTTCATCCTTGTTACATGGCTGGATGGAGAACGGTATCTTCAAGATACAGGACTGGTACCTTTCTTAAATGGTAAACTTACGTTAAGGAAATGGCCACTCTTGTCTATAAAAGCCAGGCTTAAACTAATCAAGCCAAAATAAATTTACTGGATGGCCTTCTGCTGCTTAGAATTCCTAGGCTTTTCATTTGTTTAAATACTAGTAGACACAGACATCCTCACTACGTTTCTTGCATAGACCTGTGCACTAGTGCGCTCACATTTCTAAATGCAAATGTATTATTTTTAATTAAAATTTTTAATTATTTTTTAAAAATTGTTATTTTAAAACTTAGTTTCTGTTTTGTTCCCCAAGGCACATAATGATCGTTTGATTCAAGAAACAAACAAGAAATTTGCCAAAGAGGTAAGCTTCAGCCAATGCACTTGTTATTAACTCATGAGCAAGTTGCCTTTGGTAATTACAAGTATTTTCTTTTGGCAGGTTGGTCTACGTGTTATTCACATCTGTCTACCTGAAGGCAGCAGCAAGGATGAGGTAACTGCAGTACCTGAAGGACTCTTCCTTTTTCGCTTTCGTCCTAAACTTATGTTTATTGCTGACGTTCGTTATCTCTTTGAACTGATCTCTATTAACTCAAATTAGTGTTGGGACTGCCTTGGTTCAAGTAGCACGTATTATCCCCCTATTGGCAATTGTGGGGAAAAAAGGGAATTAATGGGCTTGTCTGCTGTCCCCTGGCAAGCTGAGGCAGAATCAGCACAGTAATGTTTTGTTTTCATGTCTGGTATTTAACTGCAGCGTCCCCTCACACCAGCATGGGTATCCTATCTCCCACAGTTGCTCTTGTGACTGTACTTGGTTCTTGCCCAAGTTACTCAGGAAAATTAAAGATTAATTGATTTAGAGGGGGAGGGGGTTGAATTTATTTGCCTGTTTATTGATCTTGTAATGCTTAAAGTGTGTATTAAAAAAATCATCCACCCCAAATCACAAGAGGGCTGAATTCTTACCTTGTCAAAGGCATTAGGTCAGAGGCACAGCACTAGCATCAAGTATGTTTTAAATACAGCAAACCATATTAATATACATGGTTCTGAGGCATCTGGAAGTAAAAACAGCAAAGGAATGTGTAGTAAAAGATGCCACTGTCCCCAGCTGGCCTCCTTGTGTTTGGCAAGTTTGATAATCGTGCAGGCTTGTGGGTTTTGTGTACTGTTTTGTATTCGGTACACGTTGTTCTTAAAATGTTGCTGTCTTGCGGTGTAATCAGAAGAACAGCTTCCAGATACACTGAGAGTCAGCTACCCGTTTAAGAAGGGTGGGCTTTTGAAATGAAGATCAAATACACTTTGCTGTTGGTAAATGTGTTTTATCTGCTGAGCAACACAGTAGGAAATAGGTAAAATATAGTGAGTATGCAGCAGTGGTTGCTGTTACTTTGAAGTAACTTTGAACTTCTTAGGAAGTGGCAGAGCTGTGTGTGTAAAGAGAAAAGCCAGGCTATTTTTGTTATTTGAAGAAAGTTACTTTCAATAAAGTTTGTAACTGTGTGCTTACTCTCCTGCTTACTCACTATGGCAAAGTGGTTTTTTCATCTGTTAAAATCCACGTGCTTACATTCCCTGGTTTGGGAAGGTGGGAGGGATTTCAATACCATACACTTCTTGTTCTGCCATAACTGCCTGTGTACAGTAAAGGCAAGTTAATACAAGATTGCTTTACCCTGCATGAGTTGTAAATATTTTAAATGCTGTGGTGATGGAAAGCTGAATTAAAGTAGAACATGATGAAAAAGGAAAACTGAATTATTGTCCCAGGAAGCAGGAATATAGTTCAAAGTTCATTAGATTCAGGCTATTTATGATCTATGTTTCCTCTCACTGACGTGTAGGCCACCAGGGTTTTGTTGCATCTCAGGATTTTTTAAGCAAAATCTGGATGTTTTCACGTCCATATTCTGGTGTATACAGTCATCCTTACTTTCTATTAGGATGTATACCAGCCTTATTGCTGTCAAATGGCACAGGGTCTTAACATATATGCCTGTTTCTGTCTCAGAAGTCAGCAAACTAAAGGGGCATTTCTATACCAGTGGCATGCTTGTATAATCTTTGTTAACAGGAACATAGCACGTTCTCTTGGTTCAGAGTTGCAGACAGTCTAACCCCTACCAAATTCTCCTCACTTGATGTTGATTGTGCATCAAGTGTTTGGGCAATAGTTTACATGAATAGTTTACATGAAAAGCATTTTAGGAAGGCAAAGTGTTAGCTAAGATAAAAAAAGCTTGTGCTCATTTTCTGTTAGGTATCAATCCAACTAAATTACACAGCTTTGTGATGATTGCACACTGATTTTATTTATATGGTGGAAAGACACGCTCACTTGACATTTCTCTCATGAGAAAACTTCAGCATGTTTTATTCCATTCTGTTCTTCATGGTCAGAGCAGAATAGCTTATATCACTGTGGATCAGCGTTGCACTTTGGAGATGAAGCAATCAAGGATAAGTAGTATAGTCTCAGATGTCAAATATGACCAATTATAAAACATTTGAACTTGCATCTGGTTCAGTACTTGAAATTCAAAGTTTTGTGCAGTGCCTTTTCAAAATAACAGTTCTTCACAAGTTGACTGTCAGCTCTTAGGATCAAGGTGTTTTGAGAAGGAAAATTGGTGACAATATATATGAGTTTGATAAAATGAATTTTCTCTTGTATAACTGTTTTTTCCAGTGTACAACTTTTTGTCCATGTTCTGTTTTGGGACGTGATCGGGTCCTGTTTTGAACTATGTTTCAACCAAAGCTTCTTATTTCTGAAAGCATCTTCTGAAGCCGTTACAGTGTTGAGCTTTTGCACAGTTTTGGATCGGTGAAAGGCAAAATGCTTTTGGCAGCGTAATGTCACGTCATATGTGTTGGCTTTGCGAAACATTTAGAACAGAGTCAGGATGGCTTAATTTGGTAAGCCATGGAAATATAAAACAAGGAAAGTGGGTTATTGCGTTTTCATTTAGAAGTTGCAGTAGTATGTGAGGGAAGCAAAAGTGGCCATAAGGTAGTTTTAAAATATAGGTTGTATCCCCTTCTAATTAGATTCTACTTTTGTCTGTGGTTCTGATCTTTAATGCTTTTTATTAACTTCCCAGATTGTCAATGAAATCTTGAGACTTAATGAGGATCCTAACGTGCAGGGCCTTGCCCTCGACCTCCCAGAAAGCTTGTATAGCAGTAAGGTATTAAACGCTGTGAAACCAGAGAAGGATGTGGATGGGTAAGTGAGGCACTGAGAAATAATATGAGCAGATGCAAGACTGATGGCTCTGTAGAATCAGTTTTCCCCTGTGCTTTTCATTAATGGATTCCTCAGTCAATATGTCTGGCTGTGCTATTGAGCAGTGATAGAAGATGCCGCTGAATCAATGAGAAGTCTTTTGCTGAAGTCATTTTGATCATTACATTTTTAATCTTTATATATTGTATATTCAGGACGTGGTCTTTTCAAAAAAATCAAGAACAAAGTTCTGATCTGCTGATGATACTTAAAGTATTTCAGTACTTCAGTAACAGAAATGGTAGTCACAAAGTACTGAACACAAACCCCAAAATTTTCACCAGAAGGATCAATGGAAAAGTTCAGAGAAGGTTTTAACTTCCTTACAGCACTCTCTCATGGTGGGAGAGTAGGCTGTTGTAGTTTGGACCCATTAGCACAACTTTCCAATCAGTTTGGAGTTGCACTGCCCTCTGGAGAGACCATGGGCATAATTTAGGTGGCTGGGTTACCATTTTGCTGCTCTTGCGGTCTTCTTGCTCTCAGCTGCAGACTGTTACCCATTTTTACGATTTTCTTTTCTTTTTTTCCTCTCCTTTTTTTTTCATGTTTGGGAAAAAGTCTGAAAATATTGCACATTAGTTCCCTTTCCATTATCTGGAGTACTGGAGATGGACAGAGAATGGAAAATTCAGAGCATCCTTGTGTATGAGAGAGAAAGCAGTGCAGCGCAGAAACAACATGTGTTCCCCCCAGCAAGCCAGCCTGAGCCCAGGAGGATGTATTGCCTCTGGCTCAGCTTGGCTCTGGCAGTGCTGGTCTGGTTCGACTGCAGCCACTGAGGTGTTTTGGCCCAATGTCCTGTGGGTAGCCCACCGCCTGAGTAAAGAGCTGCCTGTGTATCCTGGGCTCATGTTACTTATCCTAACTCACAAACCCCTTGCTGGCCTCTCTTGAGGCTCAGTGTTTGTCTAAGTGGGATGTGGAATGATACAAATTAGCCACAGTACATGACTACCAAGGGATTTGCTTTTATGAGACATGTTTGCTCTTGGGGTTAGCTGTTAGCCATGTTACAAGCTTTACTGAGAATTTATGTTGCACAAACTTTTTTTTTTTTCCAATTGCCCTATTTTTCCACTGCAGATTATGCGATGTAAACCTAGGACGCCTGGTACGTGGAGATGTCCTTGACTGTCTAGTTCCTCCTACAGTGTGTGCTGTGATGGAGCTCCTTGAAGATTTAGGTGAGACCTTCTATCATAATCATTACATTAATGTTAGCCTAACTAATTTTCTCAGTTTTAGTCCTGACTGAGAGACAAATATAAACTCACCTTGTTGTGTTTTCTGGTTTGTGTTGGTTTCCCACCCGACATATACTTGTCTCCTGCTAGTGAGGGACCCCAGTGAGACCTGAATGTAGTATTTGCACAAATGGGTTTCAGCCCTATGGATTTTGGAGATTAGGCAGGGATTACCTGCCATCGGAAGATTTAATCGCACTGAAGCCACCTGAGACATCTGAGTCTAAACAGTTGGAGAAGTCCAGGTCTGCCTATAAATAAGCGCTGAGCAAATCTTTTGGTTTGGGTTGTATTGTGTAAATGCTAACGTTGAAATGGCAGATTTAAACAAGTGGCTTTACAGTGTGTGAAGACGCTGTTAGTTTAAGGCAGTGTTTCAGAAGCAGTCTCTCCTATAGTGATTCATAATTGTTGAGACAAGGATTTCTGTAACAGAACTGTAAACAGGAGGTCAAGTGTACTTAGTAACAAATAAGAATGAAAGGATTTGTGCAAATAAAATACCAGAAAACCAGGAGAGTAGTATTTGCTTACTAGAATTAGAGAGCTGCCAGGAAACAGCTTAAAACCTGTGGTTTCTTTTACTGCATGGGCTCTAAAAGAGTTGCCTGTAATGCCACATCTGCTTCGGTTGTGCAGGCACACAGTGCTGTCCTGTCGTGAGCTGCTTTCCTGGCTCTTCTGGAGGGCTTTGATAGTGAGTGACCTGGTAAAGTGGGGGAGCTCATGTAGATGCTCCAGCTCTGTGGCCCGGCAGAGCCTGGTGCTAGCGCCTTTGCAACCGAGGGCGGCTGAATGACTTGTCTTGTGTCACGCAGGTGGAAAGACGGTGCTGGTGGTGGGAGCTGGCGGGGCGGTGGGCGCCGCCTTGCAGTGCATGCTGCAGAGGGAGGGAGCAGCGACCCTGAGCTGCCAGTGGAGAGCCCCTCAGCTGCAGACCAAGGTGAGCGCTCTTCTGTCTGCCCATTCAGTGCCCAGGGGTCAGCCTGCATCTCCGCCATCCGGGCATCCCCATCGGCCACCTGCGTGGCACTGCTCCCCCTCGCTGCCATTCCTGAGAGGAACACTCGTCACTTCAGTCACGGGTGGCACTGGTGCTTGCTAGTGGCCATCATGGGTTAGGATCTTTTCTCCATCCTGCTTGTTCAGAAGTGGTGCTCAGGCAAACAGGGGCATCTACCAGAATATTCCATCTGTAGCAGCAGCTGCTATGACTTCATTGTTTTGCACTGGTAGCTGCGAGAGGAGGAGTTCACAGGTACAGTTTAAAACAAATGCGTTAGGTCTCCCTTTCCCTCAGTGCGAGAGAGATGCCCGCTTTCTTTTTGTCCTGTAATGTATCTGTATGAAATTACTTTCGCTGAATTTGTGTTTTAAAGGTTTGCAAATACTGCCCCTTTCGGGACAAGGAGGATCACAATCTCGTATCTTTGAAGAGAACTGTAAAAGGATGCAGAGAAATTCAGGAGCCTTAATTAGAAGGATTCAATTTACATGGTCTTCCTGGTTGCTTTTTGCAGAGCTTTTAGCAACAACTTAGAAGTCGATACAACTTCTTGTCAGACTTCCCAGTTTGTTCCTTAATCCTGAATTTCATAGAATAATACAACTTGGAATGTGTTGTCCTTTGGGCATGTGCAGAGGGGTTCCTGTTTCAGTCCATGGCACAGACCCCCGGTATTGGCTGTAGAAGAGATGCACTTTACTCCAGCACCTGTTTCCAAGTCGCTGTAGGTGTGCAGTGCAAGGGACAGCTCTTTTGCTATATTTAATAGCATATGCCACAAGGTGGCAGCCAATGCAAAATGATAGTGTCAGACCTCTGGGTTTTGAAGGCAAGGACACAAGGAGGAAATAAGTTTAAGCAGCTGTGATAGAAAGTTCTCTGGCAAACCTGTGTTTTCACAGCTGCGGATGTTTTTGTCAGGCTTGTCTCAGCTCTGTGCTTTAAGTGACTGACAGCACTTAGGAAACATATGCCTCTCTTGGAGATGGGAGCACTGTGAACTTAATACTAGTCATGTCTCATTCTTTAATTGTTTCTCATTGCTTGGGGTTGTGCTAGAGGACTGCTTTGGGCTGGATGGGGTGGGTCACGGGGTGGCCAGAGGTGTTTTGACTGGTTCACAGCAAAAGACTTGGGCCAGGCCAGAGCTGCTTGTGCAGTGCTGTCGATAAGGTGGAGAGAGATCTGTTTCCTTCCATCCAGATGCTCTCCCATAATCATGCTTTGCTTTTTGGCATTCCCGTACCTTACCTCTCGCAGCAGGTCACTGATGGGAAACAGAATAGGAGGCCTAAGCAGGAGGCAGTTTGAGGCTTTGCACATCAGTCTTCCCAAATTAGTTTTAACTTTTGGCAGTAAAGGATTTTCTGCTTTTCCTGGAGGACTAATCAGCAGAGCTCGGAGGAAACCTACCTTCCTCATCTGTAAACCTGGAGCAGTGTGTCACCAGTAACCCTCAGAGCACTGCGGAACCTGGCTGGATGTAACTCTGTTATATTTAACTCTAGCTCCTAGATAAAATCTAATGCATGCAGGGAACCTGTCCTGTTTTATTTTCCCAAAAGCTGGAGAGTCAGAAACCGAGCACAGATTTCCTACTAGACAACACGGCACTGCTGTCTTGTGGCAACCTGTATCTGAAGTACAACTTTGTTGGGTAACATGATTATAGCTGATGATAAGAATTTATTTTCTCTTGCTCATTTGAAAAGCTGATTAACTAAAAACAGTCTAAAGGCTCACAACGTTTCTTGAGGTTTTTTTATTTGAATTTCAAGTAAGAAAATGTATTAGTCGATGTCAAGGTTTTTCCAAGTCTTGGAAGAATTAATTCATGTTTTGTTTTTATTGCACAATACACTGACTTTGACATGGCTATACACTTTTTCTCCTTCCTCTGCATGTGATACCTCTACAGTTAGAGTCTATGTGCTGTTGTTTGGAAGCATAATCTACAGTAGCTTAACGACTTCATTTACAAAGTGAGGGACGAACTTTCAAAGAGTATGAGCTTTTCTTTGGGATGTATTTGTTTTGCAATATATACCAGGAAAGGAAAAATTGAGCGTAAGGGTAGGCGTACCTTATTTGTCTTAATCCATTGGCCAGGCACTGAAGCACTAATCCTGAACTTAATGATTTAATGCCTTTTTTAAATGGGTACTACATTACCTTTGACTAGCTCTGCTGTTTTGTTCTTCTTTTTAAAGAATAGCATAAGAACAAGTGTTTTTTTAGAAATTCTATTGATTTAAATGAGACACGCAACACTAAGGTTGTAGGGTTTTTTGGATCAGGTTTTGTATTGTTGTGGACTTGTTATTGCTTCTCTCACTCATGCAGTTTTGCAAAAAATATTTTGAAGATGATCAAGAGGAAGGTAGGTTGCAGTCCACCTTAGGAAAAGTCTAACAATGTAGAGGTAGCTCTGCTGACAAACAGCGTAATACCATCTACCGTCTGACTTAGTGTGCTCCTTTAAAGCAAGTCTTTTCTGTGCTATGGCAGGAAGATGGAATAAAGTAAATAATGGTACATTTTCATTTCCTTGCTTTGACCTGCATGAATAATGGGCAGACTTTGCTTGTTCTTTTCCCTCCCCACTTCGTGTTTTGTTAAGGTGAACAGATTATTAATGTTTCTTTTTGTTCCATTTTGGGTTTGCTTGACTTTAGTTATTAAAAATAATCATCATGGCACAGCTGAGCCATGTCCTTCAACACTCTTGAGCTTCCTGGGTTTTCAAATAAAATCACAAATGAAAGAAAGCAGTATATTTCAGAAGGTTCTGGCACAGCTGTCCATGGTTGCCATGAAGAAACACTGTTCTTTTTGCATTGATGTGTTGGATGTAAAATAAATTCTGAAGTAAGAGATAAAGAGTTGAACATTTTGGTGGAAGTAAGTAAGAAGTTATCATTCTGTTAAGCTTTGTGTAGATAACTCTTCAAAGCACAATCGCTGCAGAGTGCCTGAAGAATAACCTAGTGACATACATACTTTCAGGAACATCTCACTTGTTGCCATTTAAAAATGGGACTACCCAAAAGTCAGTTCAGTGTTACAGGTGAAGAATGGGATCTGATGTGCTTAATCCTTTATTATGTTAGAATTAGACTCTCTAGTTTGAAGGGAGGTTATCAAATAGATTCAAATTGAAAAATACAGATTATTTTCTTGCCAAAACATGGGTAATACTTAGTATGTATGAGGAAATTGAATTTCGTTTGTCATTGAAATTCAATCAGTCATGGTTTCAGCACATCATCTTACCTGTAGTCTGTATGTGAACCATATTATGCCTGTTTTAAGAGAGGTGCTATCCTACAATTTTGTTGTAAAAGAACTGGAAATCTTTTTTTGAGGTATATAAAATAGGACCGGTCTATCTAGGTATAACTAGGAATTGAACACTTGTTTGTAAAAGCCTGGTTGAGAAGTAGGACAGTGGTTCAGCTGGAGTGCATGAATGGGAGGTTCCTTTTCAAGTTGGATAAGAACTTCTTTTGGCCACAGTCTGCTTTTCCTTAGAGCTAACGCTTCAGCTTCAGACTATTAGACATTTCTTAGTCATTTGCTGTCCTATTTTTGCTGTCTTGATAAGACCAAGAGTCATAGTACTGGCAGAAAAATACATTTTGTATTGTAAGCATGTAAGTAAGCATGAAAAAGCATGACACCAGGTGTACAGATCCCATAAAAGGAGAGGAGAGGGAGGCTGTGTGGGATGTGCAATTTGAAATTTATCTCCTAGCCTGTGAGCTAGAGGAACAGTTCCTAAAGCATGCATCATAGCGGTAGGCTTGAGTCCATAGTAGAGACGTGGACCTAATTTTCACATGCACTGTGTAGGGCAAGTGCATTCAGGCTGATGTGGTAGGGAAGGGGCTGTTGGTGTCTGGGCAAGAAGACGGTAGCAGGGAACTGGTGGCTGCCTGCTGCAGCTCACCCCTGAGGACTCTGGCCAGCGGGGAGGGACTGGAGCAGACCATGTATAGTTGTCCTGCTGGGTTGCCAATGATTTGCAGACCTTTAACTTCCCGAGGTAGAGATGGAGCTGGAAGAAACCACATAAGGAGAACATGCCTGGGTAGAAAAAGTACCCGAAACCAGTCACTGACATAAAAAAATTTCAAGATTTCAGAAAGTAATTAGAATTGCCATGATTGAAGTGGAACCTGATCTGTAAACTGATGTGTAAAATGATTTTTTTTTTTTTATAAGGAGAGTTGTGAAAAAACTTTGAATCAAGTTCCTATTCCTCAACCTGTTTTAAATTTTAGATGGCCCAACTTCAGACCCAGGAAACTGAGGGCTTTTACTTTTCAAATATTGATTTCAATTATTTTCATTCTTTGGTGATGTATTTTAAAATGACTTTTGTAGCAGTCAAGTAACTATGGGGAAGTGAAATTTTTATGTAGGCTTCATGGCAAAACAGGTTTTTATTTATCTGCAATATACAGCTACTTTGTACCATGATCTTGAAATACTTCGCTGGAAGGTCTGTATTGTTGTTTTAACATTTGGTCTTTTGTCTTGGGAATGGGTGGTGCTTCTTAATCTGCTTTTGCTTAAATCTTGGTGGAGAGAGTCCTATTTTGTTATGAGGTAAGATTTCAGATTATTTATTGGCACAGCTCTTCCCAACTGAAAAAATATTTACCAGTGAGAAGGCAGGGTACTACTCGGGTATTCACTTACTTTGTCTTCGGCCTATTGCCTAGTGCATTAGGGGTGGTTTGGTATGATGCTTGTCGTTCCTTCCTCTAGCCTGTCTGGTGGGACGCAGCCTTGCTATCTCTGGGCAGTCGGTCACCCTGCGGTCGCACGTTCCCCCTCGTGGGCATCTTCTCGACCTTCTGGCTATGGCTGCCTGTAGGATGCGATTCCTGACAGATGTGTCCTCTTTCTGGGGACTGTGCGGTGTGTTTGCTGGGGAGGTTGGATGTGATGATTTCATAGGTCTTTTCCATCTCTAACATCTGTGGTTTGTTTCTGATGTAGGAGATAAGCCTGCACATGCTTCCCAAGGCTGGCTGCTTGCTTTAGTGATTTATAGGCAGTCAGAAGAGTAGATTATGGCAAGACAGGGGAAAAAAGCAAGGGAGGCATGGGCACAACTTCTTGCAAATGAAACCAAAGTGCCCGGATGGAGAGATCACATAAACCTCTTCCAAGGACACCCAAAATTCTGTAAACAGCTATTTTGCTTTCAGTGGACTCACTCTGCCAGTCAAACAAGATTCTGGATATAATTTTTTTTAATACTCACAGGGGAAAAAAAATTCTGTGAAGTGTTTGTGGTATATACTTTATTGATTCTCCAGGAACTTTTTCAATAGTTGCACGGAGTACTTGCTTAGAGCAAAAGAGTTACAACTGTATCTGTGCCTTTTTTTTTTTTTTCCCCTTCTTGACATTTACTTTTTTTTGTGAAATAAGGATGTTGTGGTTTAGCCCCAGTCAGCAACTAAGCACCACACAGCCGCTCGCTCACTCCCCCCACCCCTGTGGGATGGGGAGAGAATCGGAGGAGCAAAAACAAGAAAACCCGTGGGTTGAGATAAGAACAGTTTAATAATTAAGATAAAATAGTAAGAAAAGTAATGGTAATGATAATAATAATAATACTATAATAAAAAGAAATAATGAGAGAGAATAAAACGAAACCCAGGGAATAAAGGGAAAAGGGAAAAAAAAGCCACAAGAGCTGCAACCACTCACCACCCGCTGACCGACACCGCCAGTCCCCGAGCCGTGATCGCTCCTTCCCCCGGCCAACTCCCCCCAGTTAATATACTGGGCATGACATCACATGATATGGAATACCCTTTGGCCAATTTGGTTCAGCTCTCCTGGTTGTATCCCCTCCCCTCCTGGCTTCTTGTGCACCTGGCAGAGCACGGGAAGCTGCAAAAGTCCCTGACTAGTGTAAGCACTACCCAGCAACAACTAAAACATCAGTGTGTTATCAACATTATTTTCATACTAAGTCTAAAACACAGCACTGTACCAGCTACAGTGAAGGAAATTAACTATCCCAGCTAAAGCCATGACAAAGGAAAAGGAAATCGTGGTGGGGAAGGCTCTGAGATCAGTGTGTCTTCAACCCACAGGAGAACTGTTTGCTGCCATGTGATACAACTTTTTTCATGGAGGAGGTGGGGCAGGGCAATGCGATGAAAGGTTCGGCTGGTTTTCAGGGACATTTATGGGTATGTGCAACATTAGCCATCCAAACTAGTGTTAACATTGGCTACAAAAATGATTGTGTTCATCTGTTAAGAACATTTTTGAACAATATGATTAGTAGTCATAGAGATGAATATTTAGTCAGGTCAGTTGTTTTCCGGCATTATAGTTTCATTGGATCAATTCTGTCATAAGTATGTTGGCTGTACGTTTGTCAAAATTATTACTTGTTGCATATAGCTCTCAACTGGTTCATAGTTTTACGATGCTAAGTGGCCTGCAAAATTCTTAGTCCTTGTCCCAGAGGCCTTGCATGGGACGACATACTGACTTTCAGTGTATAACTGCTTGAATGTGAATCGTTATTTTGTTACAGAAAAGACTGGATTCGTGTAACAGTAATCACTGTTGATGGTGTTGACTGTTACAGAGGAGGCTGTGTCCTTTTGCAGAGGAAAGAGCATCTTCAGCATAGGATTCTTGGTACACAAGTCATTGCAGTGTCTTTTTATCCAAATTTGCTTGCAGATTCCTCAGTATGATTTGACCTGACGCTGGTTGAGCATTATGACTTATGTGGCTTCTAGGAGTGGCATGTAAGTTGATAGTCACACCAGACGCAGGAGTGTAAGCAATTTGGATCAGGCTGAATGACTGTTGAGGCTGTACATTTGCAGGCAATCATAGGAGTGTTGCAGGACTCCTGACTGAAGCCTGAATCAGCTTGTTGCATTAGTCATTTGCCAAGCAAGTAAATCTTCTCCCACACTTTTGGCTTTGTTTCCGCATGTGCATCTCTAAGGAGGGTTAGGCCATCCTTGTGTCCTCTGAGGGGAAGATGGAGATTTTTTAGCTTTCTGCCTTTTCTGACACAGTTATGCTCTTCTCCCCTCCCTGCTGAGCTGTGCCAAAAACCTGCTGTCCTGACAGGATTTGTAGCTGTTCTTTCTTGGCAGGAGTGTTGGGCAGGGTTGCATCAGAGCACTTTTGGCCAAAAAAGAAGCTGGAACACTTATCAGTCACAAATCAATTCATAGAGAGGCTCACCGAGTTTGTGACACTTGGTATTAATTCACATTTTTCAAAATATTCCCCAAATCACTGTATCTCTGAAATAATTTTTACATTCAGGCTTGAGGCAATGCTGTGCATGTATTTTGCCTTTTTAGTGGGTCTTCATACATCTGTCTCTGGTGCTATCCTTATCTCACGGTGATTCCAATAACTGGTACAGGGCCCCGCTTCAGAGGAGGGAGGAAAGGAAGACACTTATGTCTTTTGATTATAAGAATTTTTGTAGGAACCATTTTTGCTCCAGCATCTGTCAGGTGAAACTAAATCAGAGGCGCTGATTAGCAAACATGAACTGAGAGGGAAAAAAATGCTTTAATTGGTACTCTTCGAAGGCATTGATGTTTGCAGATCAGGTCATCTTGCATTTCTTGCAGCTGGCCTGGTTTTCTACTGCCAGGTAATCTGACCGTACTCTTTATAATTGCCCATTTACTGTCTTTCAACCCTTCTCTTTCTTAAGTCTCTCCAAATTATCTTGTTGGACAGGACTTTGGACAATGATAAGGCTTTTTCTCTGAAAGTATGTAATCCCCATTAAATATTATTGGTTCTGACTTTGACCCCTGCTTGCCTGATTTCACCATTTGTTTACCTGACTTCATTTTAAATGCTATTGTTCTTAAATTTATGTGGGGTAAGAATCAAGCTATCAGTTTGGATTTTTTTTTTGTTGTTGTTGTCTGCAAATACTTTGCTCAAAAGACCATTGCTGGATAAGTCTGAATATTATAATATGCTTATTCAAGAATGCATTTCTAACATTAAATGCTTGTTTTGTTTCTGGGGGGTGTTTTGGGCTATCCCTAGCTTCATCACACGGATGTGGTGGTAGTTGGCAGTACAAAACCAGGTGATGTTCCTGTGAGCTGGATAAAGCCTGGAACCATCATTATCAGTTGTTCTCGTGACTTGCTGTCAGGTAAGAGGCGATAAAAATAGTAGCTCTTGAAAGTGATGTACGGCGAGTCTTTGAGGTAAGTGTGTGGCATGTTGGTGACAACGCAATGTGGTTAAAAGCTGCATCTTCGGGAGAGGGCCTTTAAAAGTGGGTGTTTGTGTACAGGGGATGTATACATGTGTCTCTGATGTATAAATAGGAAAAAGATGTCAGGTGAGAGAAGAAAGGCTGGAACAGATTCTTTGTACCAAGATTGTTAAATAAGTGATAATCCTATGGGTTTCAAAGAAATCAGAGGGAAGACTTTTGGGTCATCAGATGAGCTATTATTTAGTGCCATTTTGTACAGTGTGTTGTCAATGATTCTGTGATCCTGTGACTTCTGTGGACTCACCTGGAACATGGGGAAAAGAGAAGAGGGGCAAAAATAGCAACTGCAAGGTGCTGTGAACGTGTGTGCAGAGAATGGTGCAGGAGGGTGTAGAGAAATCATGTGTAGCTAAGATCAGGCAGAATGTCTCCTGCAGTAATTACTCCTACAGAAAGAGTTTGGATTCCCCTCTCTCCTCCTCCCCTGACCAGTTGGGGAGGAGGTATATGTTCATTAATTTCTCTGTTGAAAAATGCTACAGAATTTTATTAGGAATAAAACTAAGAAGGCTTCCCAGAAGTTACTCTATTCTACTACCAGAATTGCATTTCGTGTAAAAGTCCTTAAAGTCCTGTGAAGATCTCTAGATATTTTCTATATTTTTCATATGCATATGAATTTGACTGTTCAGTGTCCAGATGGGATTATGCTGCAAATGAATAGGAAAATAAGGAAGTACATGGCTAGTGTGATTGGTTAATGTGTTTTTCTAAATCTGTCACAAGTGTGCTTATTGACATCTATTGATACAAAACTGGGGAAATGGGCATAAGGCCAAGGAAAACTAATTGTATGCTTCTTAAACTAGGGATATTCCCAAAGGACAAGTTAAGCAGACACTCTGTGCAGAGCTAATGGAAGATCAGGCTCATAATAAAGCAGCTGCTGATCCCATGCAAAGCATGGCCTTATCAAGAGATTCCTTTCCTTGTTTTTCATTACATCCTCTTGACTCGAACACCCACTGTGGGTGTGGGAGATCTGGGTTATTATTCACTCAGTTGTCTGAAAGCATTTGGGCATTCATCTTCCACCTGCCAGAGCAGTGCTGTGATCCTAATGAGGATCTCGGGGGTGGGTACCAAACCTTATCCCTTGCTGATGCTGCACAAGTTGTCCAAAAATAATTAAAGTTTTCTTTTTCCTAGCCTAGTGATTAGGAGACTCCTTTCATCTTTAATGCCCACGTATTTTGCATAGGGATTGTTGGATATAATTGTTAACTATCTGTGGGGCAGGGCTTGGAGCATGGGTCTCTTCAGCAGGTACCCAACCTACTAGTATAACATATGAAGGAGGAATGGGGGAGAAAGGGAAGGGGGCAGAGGAGAGAGGGAATGGAGGTACAGCAGTAGCACCTATAAATAAATAAATGAAAAGGAATGTCCCCTCCTCATTTTATTTAATCTTTCTAAGCAGAAACCTCTTAGGTGTCGGACTCAGGGTAGAGGTGCAGGTCTATGAAGGCAGGATGGGGGTAAGCCAGTCCTTGCAGTCTGAGCGGGCACTGCTAATGACTGAACCCTCCCGGCTCTGCGTGTGGCCTGGTGCAAGCCCCGCTTTCAGATACTTAGTTCTCTCCTGTTGCAGAGGGAGTCTGGGTCTTCAGAGACCTAAAAGTTATGCAGTGTAACTGAATGCCATGTCTTGAGACTTAAGTATCTTCATGCCTTAGTTGCTCTACAGAAGTATAGATAATATTAGTGTTTCCCTTCCCTAAGAGACTGCTGCTAGGAAAACTGCATTAAAACATTTAAGTGGCTTTCATGTACCACAGCAACATTCGTTCTTAAGGCAGGAAACATAAGATTTGGCATAAGCATATAGATTTCTTTGCATTTTTCATGTTATAGCAGCAGGCTGTGCTAAGTACAGCATTTCTTTGGAAAGGCAGCACGAGATTTTTAGCAAGATAACTTAAATAGAACTTATTGACCAAATGTCCACCTGTCCTTATGGTTATGCTTTTGAGATTGTCAGAATCTTGGAGAAACTGGGAAAGAATGGCAGAAATGTGTTTTAGCAGCTTTAAAAAATGCTGGCCACAAGACTTTCTAGAGAGGTACATGAAACACAGGTATCTGTTTGACAGGAAGAATGCACTTCATTTAATTGCAAGGTATTTATTAAAAGCCTATTGTCGAGCCGTCATGACCTTGGAGAAACAACTGAGTCTTGCAACTGACTCTTCACTTTCAATAAGGAATCTGGCTGAGGTGCTTGGAAATTATTCTGAGTTTTTTCTTGCTTTAGAAATGTTCAGCTTAACATCTGTGGGGTCACAGGAGCAAGATGAATCCTGAAAGCAACAATGGCCATGAAAAAACTTTTATTCTGGCTAGATGATGGCTAGATTTCTATCTTACGTAGGTATACACGTAGTCTAACACACTCACATGTTTTAAAAGCTTTCAAAACCTGCAAGGACATAGCTGAATTGGGCAGCTCTAATGATGTAAGCGAGGAGAGTTGAGCTAAAAGTGCTTGCTCCAAACTGACAGGATTCTTTTTCAAGTGTTTTTTTAATCTGATCAAAGATTTTTAAATTATCACAACTTTAAAACATTCTACAATTTTTAGCAGTGGAACATCTTATTCTGCTGCACTAATTATTTTGGAATCAAGTGAGTGCTGGTAGTGTCTTGCAGGAAAATACTTCATATGTAAATGTATAGAAATGAAAATCAAGTTTCTGGACAAAACTTGCAGGATGCCAAAATTATTTGGGATTTGATGTCCAGCTCCTTTGAGGTCACTTGAAAGCTGAAGCCCATATGGTTTAAATACATTAGTGGGAAATTCAGCCATTTCACCACCTCTTCTCTCTTCTAAGCTGCCTGAGCTGACAAGGTAGTACATGACAGCAGCTCTCGCCCATCTGCTCAATAGGGTACAAATGGATGGGCGGATGGGCCTTCGTTAGGGTGAGTCAGAGGAGGGAGCACGATGTCTGCAGTTCAGCTGATCTTCTGGCCATAATCCAAAGCAGAGTGCACTATTCCGATTCCCATCTGGAAAATTTATCCTGAGAGAGCAGTTGCAATCCTACGATTGTCTTGCTAGCTCATGTGTGCATAACTTTCACCTCTAGCTTTACCTTCACCCCTGTAAAAGCCTGATTAGTTATTTGTGGGGTGAGTGTGTAGCATAGGCAGCCTGAGAGAAGTAGTTTGTTGAAGGGAAATGTCTAATTCTGATATGTATTTACACACATGCTAGTTCTGCCCTGATAAAGAAGTCATATTAAGCCAAATAACATAAAAAGTCAAAATGTTTCTGTAAAGCACAGCTGTCTGAAAGGGGATTTTAAACTTCATTCTTCCTACTTCGTTTGTCTCTTTGGCAGCTCTCCCAGCCTGGTCTCAAAGCAATAACGGTCAACTTATGACTCTGATAGACTGTTCCAGTAAAACTCCTCTGTCTGAGTCTGAAACTGAGCATCTCCAGAATATATTTTTTTTTTTTTTTTTTTTTTTAAATGGCACATAGAGGGACTTTTCCGACACTTTCTTAATTAGAGCTTAATGTCAGGACTGTCACCTTCTGCTTAATTAGCTTTGCCACTGACATATAGATGCCTGCTGGCAAGAAGGTTTGAGAAAGGATTAGAAAACATACTGAATGAGGCTGAGGGTGTCTGCAGAAAGGGTCTCTTGCTCTGTCTGTGATGCTTGTGAGAAAGTGGGCTGGAGCTGGGCGTGATGTGGTGGGCTGCTGCGCTGGTTCCTCTGCACGCCTCTGCCGGCCACTCTGGCTCCAGCCGGAGGTTTCTGTGCCCTGCCACCGCTGGGACTTCTGTCGGGAGGTGTAATCGTGCAAGGCAACACGAGCGTTTTATGATCGGTACAGACAGAATGAGTAGATTGAGAGCTTGACCAGGTCAGGGTTTGCACGTCAGTTCTCCTGTGGGGGAAAGGTTAAAGCTGTCAGCATACAGTTGTTATTTTTTTATTACAGTTATATCTACGCCCTTCAGAATGCGACTAGGGCCTTGATATGCCCACAGAGACTAGGATGTGAATTTTGGAGAAATTGTGTCTAGATAAAAGTCAATAAGCAACAACAGAAGAGTAAGCCAAAAGAAGGATTACAGGAAAATGACAAAATATGTTTAGTTAGGGTAGCTAACGTATGATTATTATATGATATATTGCCACTAGAAACAATTATAACTGTCTCTAAAGTTGGAGTCACTCGGAATTGTGTAGACTCTTCAGACTATGTACTTTTAATGTCACATTGATGAAGGTAACTTCAGCTGCTCAAAAAAATTTTGTGGTCATTTCATTGTTCTGTCTTGCTGTAATGGGTGTGAGGAAAAGAAGACAGTCTTTACCATGCTCATTTAGGTGTTCTGTTTAAAAATATATATAGCTTTTCAAATCCTCACAGCTCTCTGGCTTGCCTTTTTTTTTTTTTTTTTTGTCCAAAGGGAATTATTTGGGTCCTGGAATGAATCTCTGTGTTTCCTTATTTTCTTTTTCAAGTATGCATATGCTTCATCATATGCATGTGTGTGTTTGCATAATATGCTTCAGAGCATCCGGTTGATCTCTGATTTTCACACTATATCCATCCTCCTGGGTGATTTTGTCTGAAGTATTAAAGAAGCCACCTATACCTTTGTCAGTGACATTGTTAAATTTCAAGTCAGTGTTCAGGAATTTTTTGTTTGGACATAGCCTTCAAATATACATGGTCTCACTCACAAAAGCTTTGTAATTTATTAGTGCAATACTTCTATTTTACAGAGAAACACAACTATGGTCAGCAAAACAACCATGCTACTGAAAACGCTGTTGGTTCTCTTGCAATAGCAATGCGAATGCAGGTTAGTGTAACTTGGAACATTGTAAACTTGTTGCCCTTTCTGTAAGTTGTAGAAATTGCTTCTGCAGTTTAGATTTTAATTTTTGTTTTGCTCTTTTGAACAGCTTACCTGCCTTCCCTTTTAATAGCAGCAGCTCTTTATCAGTTAGGGAGAGTCATGCCTGTTACACTTAGTTAGAGAAAGGTAAATTAAAAATCAATCATCATAATTCTGATGATTACAGTAAAGCTTGGCAGAAGCACTTGTATCAATAGACTAATGTTACTTATTCTGGTAAGGCAGTGAAGCTTAATTATATCTGCATAAATTTTTTGTGGTGTGATGGAGGGTCTAAGAGTTTGTTGTTTTATGTGGAAGCAGCATGAGTCAGTCAGTGAACAATTAATATCTTCCATTATTTTTAAGGTGTGAGAGAATAAATGTAATTCTCCATTTTATCAGAATAAAATCTCCAAGTGCATAATTAGTGACTTTTCTCTGTTACTTACATGTTAATGGTCTTGTCTTTTTCTGAAATGTGGACAAACAATAGGACAGTAATAGTGCAGTGGCTGTTTTTTCTTTTGTCTTAAAACCATGAAATAAAAAGATTTTTAAGTTTGTTTTTTGTTAGCCTTTGCCCTAAAAGCTATTTCAATGTACTCATGAGATCATTTTAAATTAGCATTCAGCATTTATGATGCAGCTGGTTTGTGCTGTTTTCTTGTTTAAAAACAGAACATGGTAAAAAACACAGAGCGATGGATCCAGTCCCAGCAGTACAGGAAGTGGGACCTCCGCTGCTTGAAACTGCAGCCCCTCTCCCCAGTGCCCAGGTAATAAGTGGGGTTTTTTAATTATAAAAAAAAAAAGAAGAGGAGGCAAGTGTTAAATGTGACAATGAACTTAAAAATGGTCCATGCCTAATTATTTTTTAAACTGCGTATGCAGACTACATGTTGTGCCTTTTTGTTGTATGCCTCATTGTGACCATGTCCTTCTGTTTCCTATCAATTTTTACTTTTATGATGTGCATTGGAGCCAAGCTTTATTTAATGAAGACCTAAAGCTGGAGGGTTTTGTTGAGGGAGGGAGGTAGAGCCTTGTGGCATGTCAACAGAAATACAAAATATAAGAAGTTCTTGATCACTAAACCCTAATGTAGAGAGGTGTTTATGGATCTAGTTAAGGCCCAGTGATTTCAGTGGCATTTGATCTTGTATTTATTTTCTTCCCTCAGTAGAAGTACTTTCTTCTGCCTTAGACTTTTAAATTCCTGTGCAGATGTGAAAAGCACGTAGCATATTTATTCTCATAGCCAGAATGTTTTAAATCAGTTTCTGTCATTCACCTCCCAAGGCTCCTGTCCAGCCTGCAGGGATTTTAGGCCTGCCTTGCTATGGTTGCTGACTCCTCTGATATTTAGAGCAATCTGAGCCCTTTGGTGAGCTCAAGTGCTTTGCTGTGTGTTGGTTGTGCTGGGTGACAGAGAGAGGAACCAATGACTTGAAGTAAGGTTCTGCCATGTAGGAAAGCTTTGAAATTTTTGTGTGCTTATTTGTATGCGTGCTTCTGGGCCACGCCAATGAAAAAGGGACTGGAGCACCTTGCATAGGAGGAAAGGCTGAGAGAGCTGGGACTGCTCAACCTGGAGAAGAGAAGGCTCAGGGTGTTCTTATCAATGTGTATAAATACAATGTATATAAATCCAAGGGTACAAAGAAGATGAAGCCAGGCTCTTTTCAGTGGTGCCCAGTGACAGGACCAGAGGCAATGGGCACAAACTGAAACACAGGAGGTTCCCTCTGAACATCAGGAAACACTTTTTTACTGTGGGGGTGACCAAACGCTGGCACAGGCTGCCCAGGGAGGTTGTGGAGTCTCCATCCTTGGAGATATTCGGAAGCCATCTGGGCATGGTCCTGGGCAACTAACTGGCTCTAGGTGGCTCTGTGTGAGCACGGGGGGTTGGACCAGATGACCTCCAGAGGTCCCTTCCAACCTCAGACACTCTGTGATTCTGGAATTCTGAATCCCACTGCTGTGTTTTTGGAAGGCTGTAAGAAAATGTTTTCTTTTCTCTAAGCATTTTGATTCAGTTTTCACTGTCTCTTACAACAGTTTAATGGGAATGGACACAATTGTAATTTAAAACAGAGATGCCAAAAGAATGGGTTTTCTATTGTACCCGGGGGTGCAAGGGGGAAGAAATGCTTGAGCTTTTTCTCGTCCAGCATGTAACATTTCTAGCATTAAAGCCCGAAAAATCTATCCTTAAATAATACAGTTAAAAGATAAATTAAATCATGTGATGTCGTGAGCGTGATGGTGAAAAAACTCTCAAAAAAAAGTGTTCCCAACCCTCTCCATGACATTGTGTGTTTAGTACATAAATATTTACATAGTTAATATATAATGGCATATAATATAACCAGTTATAGGACTTCCATTTATTTGATAACTCTATAGCTTTATGTCTTTTTTCTTTTAAATGTACAGTAACTCCTCAGATGGAAAGTATCCTGCAATAAAATGTAATCTTACAGTAATACACCACGTTGTGTGGAAACAGATGGAGTTTTCATTCAAAATGAGGCAAAGCTGCTTAAGCACTAAAACTAGGAACATCTGCTTTTTGATTTCTGTGAGATCTGGGTGTTAACTGAAGCATTTTCAAAGATATCGGAAATGGAATGGAAAATTTTCTTACAAATATGCATAAAAAAAATTCTAGCACACAGGCTGAATAGTTGTAGAGCCTTCCCCCATCTTTTAAATTTTCCTGTGTTTTGTAAATTATGACTTACCATTGTCAGTGGTGGACTTCTTGCTTAACAATTCTCATATATGCAGAAGAACCATTGTTCCACGTTTCCAGCGATATTGAATAATGTAACTTACTGAATAATTCTGGTATTTCCAATATAGAGAACATATTGTCAAACTAAAAGAGCTAGCTATAAATGTAGACTTCTAAATGCTAGTTATAATCAAATCTATTTTCCTGTGTTTTAGAAAGTACTTTTACCAGAAATACTAGACTAGATGTAAACATTCCATATGAGTTTAGCCCCAGTAGTAGTTAAGGTATAAATGTTAATTCATTGTGAAATTATGCCTTTTATCACTTTATTGCGTGTATCAGTGTGCAATCTGTCATTAAAGGATTTCCAAGCTGTTAAAAGTCTAGTTGCCTTGAAGGTTCTTGAGGGAATTTCAGGTGGGAAAATGATGACAGCAATGATTTTACTAATGGAGGACTGTTAGCATCCACTGTCAATTTTACTTGACTTCTAAAAATATTTGTAATTTTATTTATCTAGAAATTCTTTACCTTTTAATTTATTTCTGAGTGTACAGCTTGGTTAGTTTGGCTTTGTCCACTTTCCACCAGTAGTGGTACCTGCAGGGTGAGAAAAGCCTCATTGTTTCTTCCAGAACTCTGAGGGGAAGACGTTTGTGGCCCAAGAGATGAGGGAAACAGGAAGGGCTGAGATTGCTGCAGGGGAGTTTTGATAGTCTAGCCTGAGATTTGAAATAATAGCTTCTGTCTTTTAGTAAAGAGGCCAGTATATTTAGTAGGAGGAAAAAAAAAAAGCAGATTAACTTCGTGTCATGTTAGTATACATCCTTCTCCCCTTGCCAAATACATCAATTGCTTTAACAGAAGAACAGTCACTCTACAAATTTTCCTTGCTTAAATCTTTAAGGGACTACAGTGTCATCCACTTACCAATATCTTTGTGGGACTCAAGTTGTTCTTATTTAGAGAGTTCTGAATAAAAACTTTAAATATTCATTGTCATGTGATGTTTGTAAGCCACTCCATCTTGTGTGCTTGATACATTTTTATGGCTAGTTGTGTTTGAAGTAAAGCCAAAGGTCTGTCCTTTTATGCAAAAGGATGTGCTTAGTATGTCTTTGAAAGAAAGCAGATTCCAGGTTACTATATGCAATGAAACGGTCTGCAACCCAGCCACTGAGTGCTGTGATTGAGTAGCTTCTTGTCCTGTAGTACTGGATTATGTCATTGTTTGGATGGACAATTTCTGGGTTTCAGTTAGCTGCTGCAGGGTACAAAAGTGGGATACTTGAGAATCAGAATTGAATAATGGTCCCAGTTTAGGATATCCCCAAAGAATTGCAAGCAATTAAGTTGGCACAAACTGATCATTTGCTGGTGGATGCAGAACAGCCAAAGTCCACATATAGAGTTGAGATCTGGCAGTAGTTCTTTGCTCATCTGTGGATATTTGAGGTCTTGCAGACTGTTTGAAAGTCCAGGACATTAGCTTTGATGCCATTGCCAGATTCTGTCGTAAAAATATTGTAATCAACTGAAACTTCAGGAAGGAATTTATCCTCGTTAGGCTAAAAGTAATTAGTCTCTTGGTAATTTTTTAACTTGCTTTTGTGGTGATGTGAGCCATTTAAAGCCAAAGGAGACAACTCATCACGTCTTGTGTGCCAGGCCGTGGACTTTACTGCCATGGGAGCTTGCAGCTGCTAAATGCTTATGTGGACATAAGGGGCAACTAGGTCAAGCTCACACATGAAAAATCCGTGAAGGAGTATTAAAGACCCCAGGTGGTCTAGGTCAGGAATTGCAGATATAATAGTGTCCCCCAGCCTACAGCCACCTCCCCTCGGGCAATCTACCATGTGTGCTTCCTCCATGCTTGTTCTCTTGCCCCAGCTGCCACACAACAGTCCTTGCCGGAAATAGTTTATTATTAGCTCACTGGACTTCTGGCCAGAGCCCTGTGCATTAAACTCCTGCTACGTGGCCATTTTCAATTTAGCTGTTTTAGAAGTGCATGAGTTGATCTTCAAATGCCTTGTTTCCTTTGGTGCCCTCATGGGGGAGTAGTGAGGCTTAGCTTGCTTGGCTGTACCCTCTGATGAAAGGCGCTATATGCACAAGCGTCAGGTTTAGCTAATGTGTTTATGTGACTGTTGGCCAAGGAATGTATGCGCTTTTTAGTAAAGTGTATGTGCTGAAATATACTGGGAGGGAGGAGAAGAAAAACAAAAACAGAAACATCCATTCCAGTGGGACATGCTTGAGCATCCAGCAGACACGTCTCTAGCTTGATAGGAAAGCATTACGTAATATTTGGAATCTGATTAAACGAGAGAACTCTGTGAAATTGTAACTGTTAACAAACACCGCACATGACTTTCAATGTTACATTACATGTTACCTAATATTTAGGTTTGGTTAATAAAATTTGAGAGAAGATTGAAAAACTGATTACAATAGCCCTATTGTTGGAGTATTTGCTGTTGTTTTCTGCTCTGTCGTCGACCACCTAAGCTGAGAGAAATCTCCTGGCTCCTATTTGTTTTCTTTTCCAGTGATATTGAGATTTCCCGAGCACAGAGTCCAAAAGCTGTTGATGTACTTGCCAAGGAGATAGGATTGCTTACAGATGAAATCGAGATCTATGGCCAAACCAAAGCCAAAGTACGTTTGTCCCTGCTGGAAAGGTTAAAGGATCAACCAGATGGAAAATATGTTCTAGTTGCTGGGTAAGAATGCACAGTAATGTCATTGATGTCCACTCTTTCCACTCATATATTAATATAAACATGCAGCTTACATTTTTTTAATACGCTGCACAAATAAGAATCCTCAATGTTTTCGGCTGTATGTTGCTGTCTTCTGAAAGCAAGCAGTTTTTGAAATTTTTTGAAGGAACACAACTTTTCTTCCAAACTGTTACTACTGAAGTAAAGTATATTTTATAAAAAGTAGTTCGTTACAAGCTTCTTAAATGTTATCTGTTGGTGCATGTGGAGGTTTTTTTACTGTTTTGGCAGAATTTTAAATGTTTAACTTAAATATTTAAGTCTGTGTGTATTGTGGCTGTTTATAAACAAACTTTAACAGAAGCTGCATGCTAATCGGTTGATATTAACAATAAATACTCTTTTTATTGAAGAACAGATTACGAAGTTAAAAAGGCTATATTTTTTCTCTGAAATGTAGACATGTCTCCAGGCAGGCTTATCCTGCTCACTGTTCCCACGATTATAGCAAATGCTGTGCTCAGCAGGAATTATACACTTCTCTTCTGAAGAGCTACAGATTTTTTCTGTATTCAGTTACACAACGTATTTTCATTCACCTGGTTTGCTACATGGACAAACGTGAAGGTTTTCATAATATTTAAAATGCAATGTGTTCTTCATATTTTGAATTAATCTATATGGTTGCTTCCTTGTAAGTAAAACCAATCAGGTTTAAAATACAGCTTTAGGCTGATCCAGAAGGAGAAGGCCGTTCTTAACTGCCTTAATCTACCGATTCCTCAGTGGGGTAGTGTTTCACAAAATGTTTGGTTTACTACCTTGCTATGGGGACAACCTGGATTTCTGGCACTGAGATGGAGCCATTGTAGAATGAGAGACTTGATGTTACAAAGCTGAGGCAGGCAAGTTATGAAGCTGTCTTCAAAGTTATGTGATAGGACTGCAATGTGTAAAGATGTTCCTGGAGGACGTTGGACTAGTTGTTTAAAGGAAGGAGATAATAGCTGGTTGAGCTTGGTTTCCTTTGGTAGAGTTTTGTTTTGTATTTTGCTGCTTTGGAGAAAGAAAAGCAGATTCAGCATTTGGCTGAGTTTGAAGAAAGTTGCTACCATGTACTTTCAGGTTCATGTTGTCAACTGCATCAGTTGGGTGCCATGCTGCAGGCTGTGCCAGGCTTCTCTAGCAGCAGAGTCGCGCAGAAGCAGGGGTAATTTGAAAATGTCTGGAGGTGGAAGATAGCACGATGCAAAGCCCCATTCAGGTGGATTTTAGTTGTGACAGATAGTATGCATCAGTGCTTATGTTTCTTCACGCCGCTTTGCCTCCCAGTCATCCTCAAGGAAGGTGTCTCAAGCGATTGTCTGAAGGCTGTTTTGTTGGCACAGACAGAAATGTATATATGTATGGAAGAAATGGGGACGTTTTGACTAGCAAGATGAAAAGCTGGCAACAAATAGAAAATTATATCTTCTTAAGTTTATATAACATGTATAAAGACTAAACTGTGTTACCAAACCCAGCCATTTGTTTGTGAACCTACACAACTAGATTATGCAATCTGTTGCTATTTGTAACTTCTCTGAAGTCATTGCATCTGGTGGAGTGAGTACAAAGCCACACCTGCTGCATGAGGAGTGCCTGGGCACGGTTGCTACAATAGTGGGAACATTCTCTTCTGAGAGAGTTCAAAGTATGACTTTGAAATATTGAACATATAAAATATATATGTAACTTGTGTTTAGGTGTTCTCAGCTGTTCTCATTTGCTGAAATGACTGTGGCAGACAATGATTTTAAGAAAAGTGGGAAACTGCATCTAGTGGGGAAATGTTCGGTACGATGAAAACTGAATATTATTCAAGTGTGGAAATTGGGGAGTGAAATAATATCCTCAGTTGGCGTCTTCATCCTCTCCCTGCCAAGGCGAGGTCAACCAAAACCTGCCATTTGGATTGTTATGTTTGTTCACAATAACCAAAGATATTTAGAAATTCTTTTAGAATGATGCACTATAGGTCTTCAGAATAAGTTTTCAGTCCTTCAGAGGAAACATAACACCCTGCTTATACTTCAGGGTATTTTGTCTGATGGAAATATTTATTATGTATGATGTGAACTTTTCATATGTGAAGGGAGTGAAAAGTGTGTGTGTGTATTCAACAAGCTGCAAAATCTCCAAACTCCATCCATGATGCAGCCAGTGACATTTGTGCCTGTAATTCTACAGTTGGGTTTAAATGTTTCATTATGTCTAGGAAGTATAAATATTTGCTGCAAATCCTCTTCTAGTTTATTCCTGATGTGCTAGAGCACAAACTTGTTGTTCTAAATAGTGAAATGCAACCAAATGTACCTTTTTATCTCTAAGAATAGCTGTATTTATGACTTTTTAAAAAGTTGCTACTGACTCGAAAGTCGTCTTTGCCCTTCCTGAATGCACACAAATACACCTAAATGCCTCATCCAATACATGCTTTGTATGCTGAAAAATTGCAGTTTGATTAACAGAACATGTCACCCAAAAATAGGATGAAGACTTAATTTCTTTGTAACTTTTCAATTTTCTTCTGTGTGGAAAGCATTCTTTTCACTTTTTTTTCATTCTCTCATTGTGTTCATTTGTGTGTTCGTGCGTGTGTGAGTTGTTACAGGGCTTGTGTTAAGATGCCTCAGGGTCAGAGCCACAAGCTAGCATGGGGTAATTAGCTCTTGGGCATCAACTGCCTGCATACAGACTTTTAGTGTGCTAAAAAACCAATTACATTGCAGGATATGTTAACTCAAACTGCCTCCCATTTACTGCAAGCTGAGAGCATGCAAATGAACGAAGCTTGTGCATGACCTAGTAGCTAAGTTTAGTGCCCAGGGTAACTTAATCATGCATTCGAGCATGTAGATAGCATATTCATAAACACAGTATGAAACTACATCTAAAATTTGTTAGACTCTGTGTGTGTGTTCCAGCATTTTGTTTTTAAATGCTTCGGTGCTGTGTCTTTTACCAGTTAATTCCGGAGATTTCTCCACTTCAAAAATGCAAGCTGAGCAATAATAGAATGTGGAAAAATTATGAAATATAATGCTGCTTTCAGTAAGAAGTGTGTTGGATTTTGAATGCTGGAAATTTAAAATCAGTACTTTTCACCTAATATTGATTGTTTTGTGATGAACTACCTTTTCGGTAAGATAAAAATGAAGGGAAATAAATACTAACTTAATGCTTGTACAAGTTGTATGATAGTAAATATCTTAGGGACAGAATTTTCAGATTTGGAATTGCATTTTACTTCTACTGGGTGCATAATGGATTGCATTTCTGTTCACTGTATTTCTTGGGCCACNAAAAAAAAAAAAAAAAAAAAAAAAAAAAAAAAAGGGAAAATACAGGGGGAAAATAAGAGGGGAGAATACCACTGTGTTGATGCACTGAAACATCTGATAGTCCAAAGCACAAGGTCATGGCTGAGACAGTTTGTCATGTATTCATTATGTTGTTGCACAGCTCCTGATTGGGATTGTCTTGGATGAGACTTGGTCAGCTTTTGAGAGTTTATAGTTGTGGATTCCTCAGTCTGTTCCTGGCTTTGTTCAGTCATGTTAGCTTCACGGTGATCACTGTGCTGTAGCATCTGGAAGCTCCAGTCCCATTTTGAGGATGCCGCTGCAATGTTGGCATAATCTCACCTCGATGAAGTGACAGGAGTTGCAACACTTCTGTGCTCAGGAATAAATTTCTGACAGTTGTAATCATGGATGGGAGATGTGTGTAGGTCAGGCTGTCATTTATGGGAACTCGATTGCCCATGCCCTCTGTAGCTAGACTTCGCAGGTTTCCATGTGGGTCACGGGAATGATGAACTCATCAAAATCTTTGAAATTGCTGATACTGGTGAGTTGAAGATAGGAAATTTGAAAGAGGAGAATTGTCACATACCCACTAAAGTTCTTGCTGGAGTCACAGTGGCTGGGGTAGCTGTGAGGAGGTTACAGCTGGTGCAGTGTATCATCTCACTGTTTGTTTATTTTCTCTTTGGAAGACCTCATGTAGCTTTCCCACAGAAACAGCTCCACTGTAAGCTAATGGGATGTATAACAAACAAACAAAAAGTCTGCATGTTCTTATCTTTGTTTTAATATACAAAAAGACAGAAGGCTTTCCAGTGTTATAGAAGACTTTGCCAAGGAGCTGGTGACCGCTTGGTAGGTGGCAAAGTAAGAAGTTTTAAGGAGGAAAATGATTGTGGGGTTTCTGTGTTTAGATTGAAAACGTATTAAAGAAATTTGAATAGTGCAAATAGGTGTAAAAGTCTCTTGAAGTTCATTAAAATTCACTGTGTTTTAAAGGAGGATTTTTTTCTAGGTTTGCATGAGGTCAAAACACAGCATCATGCAATTGAGCTAAAGTTAGCCATTGGCAGTTGTAATTTTATACTCATGCGAACCAGTGACCTAAGTTGCAAGAGGGTAGGCTCAGTAGTGTCGCCAGCAAAAACATCTCAGTGTCCACAAAACAGCTTAAGTGGATTATTTTATTTATAAAACCTGATCAAAGTAGGCCAGGTACAAAAGGGAAGATATTTTAATAAAGTTTCTAGGAAATTATTAGAATAGAAATCTCTCTTAATTTGGGGGGGGGGGGGGGTTGGGGTTTTTTGTTTGGCTTTTTTTTTTTTTTTAACTAATATTTAAAACTGAGGTTCTGGTAAGTACTGAAACTATTTAATAACTGTTCAGCTCTTAAGATTCAACCTGTAGTTTCCAGGTTGCTACTGAACCTCTGAGAATCAAAGGTGTCCTGCCAGGGCGTCTCATGTAAGATGAGAAGTTGGGGATAGGTAAATGAACTGTCTAGAGCAGTCTGGCTTCACTGAATGATGTTATTTGCAGAGTCCTCATGTTTTTGTTAATTCTGTTAGGTGGAAAGAGACTGAAAAGTCAGGTTCCTGGTTTTGACTTCTCAAGGGTTTGTGCCTATTCCTACCTCCTGCAGTGGACAAAGTTTCTTGGGGAGAGTGTTACCCAAGTGCTGTAGACTGTTTATGGAAGTCTGGTTGCTGGTTTTACTCCTCCGTCACAGCTGCCTTTAGACATTTTGAGCCTTTAGATACTCGTCTGAGTAACTCTAGTTCCAGGAAAAGTAAGGATCACAGGGCTTCTCAGAAGGGACAGAACAGATTAAAATGAACAAACCCATCTGAGGAACACATTGAAAGTGTAGGCTGTTAAAGCCAAGCAGATTTGAAGAAGTTAAGGTCCTGTCTGCAAAGACATACATGTCTGTTTACTGCTGCAAACCATTGTGTGCTTGCATGAGTACACTGGTGAAAATAAGCTTGCTCTAGTTCATTTTTTACCCCCACTTTGGAGGCTGGTTTTCCCAAAGTGCCACATTCTTGGTAGGGATGTGGCTGGTGCAGAGCATCAATGTACTGGAAATTCAGCACAGGCAAGATCTGTACCTCCCAGTTTGATCAGTGAGCCATGGTATGTTTCTGGTTTTGCTCTCTGGGAAAAGGTCTTTGTCATAGAAAATTCCCAGTGCTTTCTGGCTCATTTGACGTAGTCATTTAGAATAAGCCAGCCGGGTTACCAGAGCATTTTAGTAGTGTGGCGCTTTATTGTGTGTATCTTCTGGGACACGTAGATACTATTCTTCATGCCACTACCAACATGCCTTCTGGTTACATATTTGTCAATTCCATTTTCTTTTCCTTTACTGAATAGTAGGCTGCATGTTTTATTTTGCTTGTTTCATAAGGGTTGTAAGGAGTCCCTGTGCGGCTGTGCATGCCAGGTCAGCCTTTTGCCATGTTTTGAGCTGCACTTGAGTAAATAACGTAGCAATGGTGTCTCTGAATTCTCTTGAATGTGAACTTTGTGCGTCTGATGCTCAAAAATAGAGGTAACCACCAACAGGAAGCACTGCAGATACAAGTTGTCCTGTTAGCAGTGTAGTCATCGTGTGTGCTGAGTTTTGGGGGGTTGTGGGAAGTCCTGTACTGGTAACTTCCAGTAGACAGTTATAGGTGTCTTTTTCATAGTAGGATAGTTTTACTTTTTGGTGTTTTGTTTAGTTTGGGTTTTTGTTGTTGTTTTTTGAATAACTAATAGCTTTAAGAGTTATTATCTTGTTAAGTCTTTGAATTAGTGTAGTAGTGCCTCAAGATTACTCATACATTCTTTAAATCTGGCTTTAATGCACCGGAATAAGAATATCAAGTAAATGAGATTAGGCAATAGACAAAAGTGAATGAGGCAGTAGGAGAACAAGGAGCAAGGAGAAATTATGCAAGGAGAAACTATGCTAATAATGATTTGAATGGCCTATGGGCAACCAGTGTTAGAACAGTAGTTACAGGGGTGAAACTGGTAGTAAAAGTGGAGTTAACCTCACTGTGGTGCTCTAAAAGAAGCATCTTTACAGAAAAGTAAGGATCCTGGGACAAAATGGAGATGGCAGAAATAGTGATCAGAAAACTGGAAGCTATCATTGTAGCAAGAGTAAAACCAGGAGGGCTTGCTGTCATCACAAGGTGGAGGTTAAAAAGTACCCATTCTTCTAGCGGCTGCAAACATGAAAGTGAAAGAAATGCAGTAGCATTCTGTGTTCCTGTGGTAGATCAGAAAGAAATAAGAAGGCATAGTATGGATAAAAAGATGCCAGGGGCCGAAACAACTTGTGAATGTAGATAAAATGGGTGGTTCTCAGGATATGCTGTAAATCTCCCACCTTTCGTTGGCTCTACATATATTTTGCTAAAAATCTGTGAATTTCCTTTTAAGTCAAGGGTGTGCAGTTCTAGGAAGGTGAGACGACAAAATAGTATGGATAGTAAGTTATTGACAATGCTTTAGAACCTGATGGTTGGCAAACGTGATGTTATAAACGTGGGAAAAAATTTCTAAAAACAAATGCCCAAATTAAGTAACCCATGTGCTACATGGTCCTATAAGAATAGTTCAAAGCTATCGGTAGACAAAATACTATTTCTGAAGAGTTTGGGGAATCTTTTATAGATGTAATAAATCCTATTGATTTCACGGGAACTTGGGTTAAAACATTTTTCTGCATAGGAAAATTCTTTCCTAGAACAGTATAGAAAATGTTTTTTGGCTTGCCTCCTATTGCCCAAATTTTTCCAGACATATCTAACAAAGGTTTCTTTNCACAAATGTCTCCCTGCATTTGACAATTTTACTAATGTGTTTGTGCCATTTGAATTGTGATCTGAGGATAGCAATATCTTGGAAAAATTACTAATTTGGAAAGGAAGTGTTTCAAATTAGTTTTAGCTCAAGTTTTGAAGAGGTCATAGGATAAGGGCTCCTCTGAGTAGGATGCCTGCTTTTATTTCCTTGGGAATGAACATTAGTTCTTAATGTCAGCTTCACTAAGGTACTTACTTCTCTGCAGGTAGTGAAGGCAGCAACGATATGAATGGTTACACTTTGCCAAAAAGTAGGACTTGTGCGAGAGCGGTGTATGTGGAAAAAGGACAGGGGCTTTCTTCTTTTGCCAGTCAGGTGGAGAAATGCTGTGTCTGAGATGAATCATTTGAATATGGAGACGTGAGATGTGTTCATATTTTAAAGAAGAGAAAAAAAGAAAAAGGAAAAAAAAACCCCAACACTGCCCATCTTTTAACATGGATCATAAACAAATGTGCTGACCTGGAAAGTAGAGAGGACATCACTTAAACTGAGGTCTCTTTCATTCTCAGAAGGCTGATGAAGTTTTCTGTTTGCAAAATCAGCTGTCATTGTCCCTTCATTAAAGGGACGAGGATAGTCCTTGAGTGGAGATTAGAGTCTCTGATTCGAGATTGGATGTCTTTCTAAAATTCTGCCCTGGTTCAACCATGGTCTAGATGTGGGAGTAAGAGCATGAGGTATTTGAGCTTTTGTATGGGAGGTTGGAGTGTGATTGTAATTGTCCCTCATCACCTTTAAAGCTCCAAAAATATCATGAAACATATGTGTAAAATACATCATGTTCCACTGAATATGTGACTTTTACGTCCTGTTTAATTTAAAAAGGACTTGATCTGTCATTGTTGAGGGTTATGATGACATGGAAGCTGAAGAGGGATAGTTGAGGTCTGCAAACAAAAGTGTTGGCTATTTAATTTAAAATATTCTATCACTTCATTTGAAGTTTGAGCAGTAGGAATAAAACATCTCATGCATTACTACAGAGAAGTATTAATACATGCTCAGAGTATCTTGATGGATGGTTTGTTAATGAAACTGGTGAGACTTTTGTGCTGTAATAAAAATGTCCAAATTCAATATATTCTTTTTAGAACTTTTGCCAAAATAATCTTCTCTTTTTCTGCTATCATAGTAAATTGCTTAAATAGAAGACACATGTATGTTAGCATTCCAGCTTGAGCTGGGGGCTAACATTGTGGCAGTATTTTTGTGGAGATAAAGTAATCTTATTGAAATTTGCTGTACAAATATTCTTCATTGAAATCAAAAGCTGTAAGTTCTGATATCCTTAGCCAGGCTGACATCAGCAAAGAATTTGATTAATCTTTTTTTTTGTTTTGCTAGAATAACCCCTACACCTCTAGGAGAGGGGAAGAGCACAGTCACAATTGGCCTCGTTCAGGCGCTTACTGCACACCTTAACATTAATTCCTTTGCTTGTCTGAGACAACCTTCCCAAGGACCTACTTTTGGAGTTAAAGGTACATAATATTTGCAGACTCTATGACCTCTTTCAGATTAAAAGGAAATATTGCCTTTTTTCCCTTTTCTTTTTTAATTCCTTAGTTACTTCACTAGCTCAGTGGATTGTCTGAATGGTAGCATATGGGACTTTTTTATAAGTATATAGCTAATAGATAAAGGTTTCTTGCACACGTCTTCCCATGCAAGGTTCATATCTATGTTCAGGTGCTTAACATGTATTGATAATGCAGATAAAGCCCAAACATACTGAAAGGCATGGGGATGAGTTAGCCAGGAGGAGTTTCACGCCCTTCCAGCCACTCCTCTGCTTGGAGGCTCCCTAAAGATGTCTCTAAATGTCACTGTTTAATTATTCCTTGAGAAAGAATCCTAAATCCACTTGTATTGATTTGAAATATTCAAGCTAAGGAAGTTGGCAGTTATGCGTATGGTTCAGCTGTGTCTGCATCATACATTTGGCTAGGTCTGAACCTCTTTCTGTTCTTCTGAGTTGTCTCCCCTAATTGTGGGCTGCTGCCTTTTTGCCTAGAAACCCTTTAAGACCCTGAGGGCCAGGTAAGAGCCAGCCAGAGTTCAAGCCTGTCTTCAATGCTGATAGGAAGTAATGCAATCTTTTTTTTGCCATTTCTCAGCTGAGATTGGTGCCTAACTGGGCAAGCACTCCCCATCTGCTCTACTTTGCTTTGCTGAAGTTTAAGTTAACAAGTTTGATTTCAGCTGGAAGGCTTCTGGTGCTTGGTGCTTCTCAGCCAAGACTGGTGCATGTGAGTGCTTTAATCCCTCCACTCAACTTGTGTGTAGGCTACAGTGAACTCCTTTGCCTGTACCCTGAGAGGCAGTAGGGAAGGAGTGCTCAGGCAAGGGTGTGAAGGTTTCATTCAGAAGCAGTGCTTGCTTGTGACTGCTATATCTTTCCACCCAACAGCTGCATGTGCATGACTGTGCCCTAAATCTGGGCAGGAGCAGAGGGTAACCCTTATCTAGCCAAAGTCTGGGCCAGCCATCATGTGTAGGCTCTCATTTCAGATCAAGAATTCCCTTTTTACTGCCTGCTGAAAAAAAGCCAGCAAGGTTTAAGGAAATCCTGTATATCTGGGTGCATCTTTGATCCCCTAATAGAAATCAAAATGCTGAGAAATGTGTCATCAGCACTGTATGTTTCACTTTGTATGTTTAAGGGTGGTTGTTTTTTTCCAAAACCGGTGCAAGTCTGATGTGGTTCATATGCTTTCCTGCGCAGGTGGAGCAGCCGGTGGTGGATACGCTCAAGTGATTCCCATGGAGGAGGTGAGACAGAGGCTGGGAGTTGCAAGTCCCTGTTCTTCTGGGAGGGGTGGGCAGGTTGGTGGCAATGGTCTGCCTGGAAAATTGGGATGGTCCTTGCCATCTCCACATGCCTGCTGTGTGACGTGGAGGGGCTGCGGAGTGGGGGTGCAAAAATGTTGCATAGATACCCTATGTGTTTGTAACATCTCGGCTATCCTTCCCATGCTTCCTGAGAAGAAAGCCTGCTGTCCACGCATAACATACAAGACAAACAGCTGGCTACTGCTAATATTTTCCCTTTATATCCACATCTATTGCAAAAGAGAATGAGAAAGCATTACTTTTCTGGTGGAGCAGAAGAAGGCAGGGAGGCCCAGGGCTGGTGGGTTGAGGAAATTTCTTTCTCAAATGTAGATTTAGTATTTGTTTTTAGCAGAAGTCACTGTGTGTGGCAAAATGGGCTTGGTTTTAGCCAGGCTGACCCTCCTGTGGTAGTGTGAGAATGCCCAGAATACTGCAGAGGGGTGAATACCACAACTTCTGCTAGATAAGTAAAAGCAAGATGATTTGGCTCAACAACAGTGATGAAACAGAGAAGTCTCCTGTAAAAAATTGGGTTTTGTAGGTGTAGGCTGTTGGAAGCTGCAGGGGCTGGGGCTCCCCATGGGTCCATTGGGGCAGGGCCTGGCAGCCAGTGCCTGTCCCACGCCCAGGCAGCAGCAGGCAGCTGGGAGTGCCGGGGCAGCCCCAGCCCCAGGCACCTCCCTGGGGAGGGGGACAGGACATGGGCCCACGGGTGGGCCCGGCTCGGCGGGGCCCAGGGCCGGGCAGGGCTGTGGGGAGCTGGAGGCCGGCCCGGCTGTGGCGTCCCTGGGGCAGGGGCTGATGTGGGGTCACGGGCTGTGGGGAGCCCCGGGGGGCCGGGCAGGGCTGGTGGGGCCCCCCGGGCCCTGGCACTGTCAAAATGAAAGAATTGTTTTCTTGCCTCTAAGTTAATCTGCAGCTGTTCTCTACCCACAAGTAAATGGATTTCTGTAAAAGATGGCGTCATCCTTAGCCCTCTTCGAGGGCTTCTGAAAATCACGTGCCGGCTTTGCTATCAAAAATACTCTCAGTGTGCAAATAGTGATACTCTGACTGAAGTGTCCACCCTTGCCTAGCACAACATCCACGATGTAAAGCTATGTGATCCATGCGTTTATGAACAGGCTGGGTCAAGGACAAAGATGAAAAGTAGACCGTGTGTAGTGTTTCTTGTTGGTTGGCTGCTGCCATCTGAGCTGGGTGCCTTCCTTAGCCTCCCTCCCTTGTCCTCAGCAGGCTCAGCCGTGCACCCAGGGGCTTCAGCAGGCTGTAGCTGACAGCAGAGTTTTGTGTTGGTTCCCAGAGCGTAAAACGCAAGCAGATTCTCTGGGCAATGGGGCACATAAGGATCGTATGGCTAAGATTATGCATATATTCACAGTGCTTGTTTGAAAATGCACAATGGTTTCACTCCACAAGAGTCTAATTTAGAGCTCAACAAAACCACTCCATGGCCCGAACTGGTGAAGTACCACCTTGAAAGTGCACAGCTGGTCCAAACAGATCCCTAATACAGTGCTTTGTTACAGTTTTGATTCCCTGTCGCACGCGAGTGTGAGCACAGTCAGGAGCTGGTATCTGTTGCTGTCAGTGCCCCTCCACAGTCAGTGCTGCAGTGCAATTAAAACTGACCTTCTGCCTTCTTCTGTCAGAGATACATAAAAAATACAGTGCCTACGTAATGCAAATCGTAATGTAATCTAAACCACTGATTTCAGATTTTTCCACAAAACTTTGTTGGGCAAACTTTGTATCCTGATCAGCTACGGGTTGTTCTCCTGTGGCTAGCAGAAAGCTCACACTCACCCCCAAAGCCAGCAAACATGGTGTGCTGTGGGGGATTCAGCAGAAATCTGCACCTCTGGTCTGGGTCAAACAGTAAATGCTTACAGTAAATTGATTTAGTATTAATGATGTGGAACCATAGCCCTGGGCTTTTCATTCTTGGATCATTTAGCAAAGAATAAAGATGTCTGTGGCTTTGTTTGGCTAAACTTCCGGTAGTTTACTACGTACTCAGATGAGAACAAGTCCTTTGTATAGCTCAGTGTATTTTCAGCCTGATAATATTTCGTCTACACTGATAGGTGACTAATCTGTGCTGCAGCCTCAAGGAGATGGCAGTGATTGTTTCTGCTAATCTGTCTGAGATTAATAAATTGAGTTAAATGGTTTCTTATAAAAAGATTTTGTTGGGGTTTTCCCCTTCTAGTTCAATCTTCATTTGACTGGAGATATTCATGCCATAACTGCTGCGAATAATTTGCTAGCTGCTGCTATCGATGCAAGGATCTTGCATGAGAACACTCAGTCTGACAAGGTGAGAATTATTTTCTAATATCCACATGGCATTTTTTGATGTCAGTTTTTCAATAAACTACATTTCAAAGCAAAATAAGTTGATTATCTTTTTATATTTTCATTGTGTGAACAGAAACTATTGTGGAAGCCATTTTGTGTTCTGCTGGGAAATTAGGCTTATAGAATATATTTTTTATGGCATATAGCTATAATAAGATAGTCTTGAAAGTAAGGATCTTATGCCCAGAATGTTGTCAACTATTTCAGACTGTTCTAAATAGTCTAATAAAAAATGTTTCCTCTCTCCATAAATCTTATTCTTTTTAGTAATTTGTATACTCCTTTTAAAGTTAAAAATTACACTTCTGACGTATAGTTGGGTATGATATATCTTAAGAAGAAGGCATTTTGGGGAAACGACTTCTCTCCACTAAATCTGTTGGGACCTTAACACAAATGCTAACTTGAGTCTTTAAAGGGAGAAAGTAAAGGAAGGAGCCTCTTTTTTTTTTTTTTTGTCTGCAGTGTTAAAACTGAGCAGGTGTGTAATATTTCCTTTACTTGCTATGACACAAATGTGCATTTAGGCCAGTTTGTAAATGATAGTTATAGTTTGAATATTGGACCTTGGTTAAAGTTTTAAAGGGTTCCCAATTTCAAAAAAATACTTTTTTTTTTCTGTGAAACAGAAACAATTTTAGTAATTGGATTTAGACTGTTAAAGTCATAGGCATTGCTCAAAAACCACCAACTTTTCAGAATTGTTTTTTAAATGGCTAACCAGAACTTATGTGGTTGGGAAATTCTTACTGAAATTAGCCTAAATAAAATAAAAGCATTAACTTTTTATTTAAATAGTTCCTTGTTGTAACTTTTTTTATTTTATTAACTTCTCATGTGGTTTTTTTCTAGGCTTTGTATAATAGACTGGTTCCAGTAGTTAACGGTATGAGAGGATTTTCTGCTATACAGCTTGCCCGTCTGAGAGTAAGTTGTTAACGTACTCTCTCCTCAGTTAGAGTCTCTCTTCATAAAATACACTCTCTTATGCAACTTGTTTAAAATTGTTTGATGTATGGGACCAAGTTTGTATAAACCTTCCTCATGAATTTATCAAGTCCAGACTTTTTTCTAAAAGCATCCTCCTTCCAGTAATAGGATTTGGGTCTGATATTATTTTCATAACCAACATTTTTCCTGTTCTTTTCTCCTGAAATAAACCAATAATGTTTTTAAATGCTGTATCTTTCCTGATGAAATATTAGAGTTTTTAAAATACTTTTCCTATTATGGTGAAGTCACGTTTGAAAGCTCACATTCTTTGGTTTTGCAATATTTTCTGGTTTTGAAAGTTTATTATAGCATATACTTCTGGGGTTTTATTGTTGTCAGATTGACAGTGTTTGTCCTTTGAGGGGTAGAAGTACATCTGTGTACATAGTGTATTTTTGCATCCCATCTTGCTTCCTGAATGCTTCCAGGAGAGCTTCCTATGTAATTCATGTATGAATAATGTGTCTGGATTTGAGGCTGCCATTCTGATAAATAATGAGAACGCAACACAGTCTACTAGCATAGGGGAAGGAGAATACGAACCCCTGGAATCATAGAGTGCTAGGGGTTGGAAGGGTCCTCTGGAGGTCATCTCATCCAACCCCCCTGCTTGAGCAGGTACACCTAGAGCAGGGTGCACAGGACCACATCCAGGCAGGTTTTGAATGTCTGCAGGGAAGGAGACTCCAAAACCTCTCTGGGCAGCCTGTTCCACTGCTCTGTCACCCTCACAGTAAAGAGGTTTTTCCTCATATTCAGGTGGAACTGCCTGTGTTCCAACTTGTGCCCATTGCCCCTTGTCCTGTCTTTGGGCACCACTGAAGAGAGTCAGGCCCCATCCTCTTGACATCTGCCCTTCAGATATTTATATTCAGATATTCATAAGTATTGATAAGATCCCCCCTCAGTCTTCTCTTCTCCAGGCTGAACAAACCCAGGTCTCTCAGCCTTTCCTCATAAGAGAGATGCTCCAGTCCCCTGATCATCTTGGCAGCTCTCTGGTGGACTTGCTCAAGCAGTTCCCTGTCCTTCTTAAACTGGGGGGCCCAGAACTGTCCACAGTACTCCAGATGCGGCCTCACTAGGGCAGAGTAGAGGGGGAGGATAACCTCCCTCGACCTTAAGGACAGCTTCAGTCTTCTGCTTCCGGTTCCATGATTGAGGTTGGCTTTTGAGTCCTGACCGATGTTGTTCAGAGTCACTGGATGGCGATGGATAGCTGCCAAGTACGCACTTGGAATTGGGGGTGGAAAGGAAGATAGAGGTAATATCAGCTTCTGTGTTTTTTAAAAAAAAAAAAAGTTTTAAGCTTTTGTGCTGCTTGGTTGAAAGACGGTAAGCTAAAATGTGAATGATACCTGCTTGCCTCTGTGACATAGTAGATATCACAGATTTTTCTGTCAGAATGTTGGAGTATTTTTGTTTTGTCCTTGTTTACACTGTGTGTAGGGTAACAGGGGGAGACAGGGAGTGGTTATGTTATTTGTGACATGCCAACTGTCTCTGCAGGTGAAATAGATTTTTTCTCTCTTCACATGAGCTGCAACTGAGTAAAAAAAGTTTGGCTTTATAACATTCAAATATGTGCATCATAATTTACAATATAACTTAATTATTTCACTGTGAATTATTTTTATTATAATGATTCCTCATACTGAAAAAGAAAAAAAAAAAAAGAGAAACATCAAATGTAAAAATATATCTTTATGGGATGGGGTTATATTTTTTCCAGAGAGGATCATTAAGATTCTCCCTTACAGATGAGGTTTGGACTTTTAATTGCAGAAGGCCCCATGCAAAATTTTTTTTTTCATTCAAACTTTGTCTAATCTGAAGAGCTACCTTTCTCATTCCTGTGCTCCTCTGCTTTTTTTTCTTTTTCCCAGTAATTAGTAGCTCAAGACTTCCTTACCTTACCTCCTCTCTTTAACTATTTCTATCCCTGTCTTTTCTTTGTCTCCTTTTCCATGTCAGCTCTGTGTCTTACTCCCTCCCATCTTCATCCAGATCTACCAGCTTTTTTCTTGCTGCTTAGATCCAGTATAGATGTTGTTGAGACCCTGGGAAGGATAGGCTGCTTCCTTTGCAGTCCCAGTGCCCAGCCCTCCTTGCAGCAGCTGAAAGTTATAAAAATGACTGAAAATTTTGCTGTCGACCCTCTGTGGAAAAATGCTCAGGGCAAAATGCTCTGGAATAATATATCTGGGCAAATGCCTGATACACCAAGCAGGAGGCATGAGCGCTGAACTCTGACTGCTATCCCTCGGTAGTGATGCTAGTAGGGTATTGCTCCTTTCTCAATCTGCCTATTTTCATAGAATTTGTAAGGAACTATCTCCTAACTATGTCAAATTGGTTTAAAATTTGCCAACAGATTAGAAAAATATGAATGCAGGACTGGCAGTTGAGGATATACGCCTTTCTTCATTAAAACTGGGGTGAAAAATCTTAGGATACCAAGTGTCAAAACCTCCAAGCTGTTCTCAAGAGCTTTTTGCCCTTCTCAGTATGGTGGGAAATGCCCCAGTGCCTGCATCTGGATTCAAAAGCATCCTTCACAGTCTGAGACCAATCTTCAAATAGGAGTGTAGTCAAAACAGTTTTAACACTCTCAAAAGGATGTCCCCAGCTTTCTAGAAATAACTGTTTGTTTAAATAGGGAACTAACTGTGGTAGCTCTTCAAAATTGAGTATTTTTAGAATTTTAGATTTGCTTTATTTGTAGCCCTGAAGTGTAAGCATGTTGGTTAATTCACTGAGGAATGCTTTCTAATGCCAGAGAAAATTAAGATTCTCACCCTCCCCCACCCTAAGACAACAATTCTTAAATGCAGTTTTCTGATCCATCTTTATGTCGATTCACCCAGAAAAAGGTTTGGTGTTGCTGAAATAGTGAATCTGTAAATGCTAGGAGGTATTGGTTCATTCATTATAAGTGACTGAGTTTATGGATGATGGGCTGTTAAAGCAGAAGTTTTTACTTCATTCAAAGAAGATTCACACAAGACAACTCATGAGTCTTTCAAAGACTTCCACAAACTAGAGCAAGCAATTAATTATCTTTTTATTAGGAACTGATAATGTTGAATTTTTTCTTTTGTTTGCATTAAGAGTTTCTTCTGTGTCAGAGATTGTTACTTTAATGGCTTATGAATATTTCTCCTTTTTTGTTTCATTTCTCTATCTGCATTTGCCCATATTTTAGTTACAGGTGGTTTCCTGTGTGCTTTCTTTTTTTTTTTTTTTTTTTTAAATAGTTTTGGTCCTGACATGCTTTGCTTTCTGAAATAGGGGCTGATAAGCCAGAGCAGCTATACCTGTTAAAGCAAAAAAGCCACTTCATTGTGTTTCTTTAACTTGTTTTTGCGTAGAGGCTGGGAATAAACAAGACTGATCCTGGGACTTTAACAGAAGAGGAGATCAGCAAATTCGTGCGCCTTGATATTGACCCATCTACCATAACATGGCAAAGAGGTGTGTAGTCAAAAAGCCTCATTTCAGCTTGGATTTAATTTTAACTTATTTCCTAATTCGCTTAATTTTACCTGAATCAGAGCTATTTCTGCTCTCTGACTGTAAGAGCAACCCATCTGCAAGTGAGACATGTGGGTGTATAACAAATTTGGGTGCACTATGTTGCTCTAAACTTGGTCAAATATCTGTAGTAACTCAATACACACTAATATTCTGAAAGATACCGTACTTAAACTCTGACAGTTTAAGTACATCCCTTGTTTCTCTTACATTAGATAATACATCTTAAAACATATGAAAGTGGCTTTTCTGTGCATTTTGCAAATCTTATCCATTCTTTTTTTAACTGTGTCTGTTATGGTTTTAGGTTATTTGTACTTACTGTGCTTGATTTTGGTCCCTCATCCTCCCCAGCTCAGCAGTCTGGGTAGCTCAGAAACTAAATAGGCCTCACAGATTATGTTTTTCCTATTTTTAAAGTGTCTTGAGTTGTTTGCTTTGTTAGGAAGAAGAGGTGAAAGATGTGTGGTTTCAACTATGTATGCCAAGCAAACCCATATCCACTCTCACACCCTTAGACAACTCCCCTCTGCATTTTCCAGTTCTAGTGCTGGGTTAAATTTCAGTGTTTACCTCAATTTCTGTATCTCTTTCTTTTTTAAGCAAGTAAACTCTGCATAAAGTTTTGAGCTAAATTCCATTGGATTTTTATTATCTTCCTAAGTTCTCAAACACCAAAGTTATTAGTTAAAAATCACTGTTAAATGGAATGTATTGGGATGCTCAGAGAAATAAGGTTAATCTATTGAGAAGTGAGGAGTCTTGGCCATACTTTACTGTGCCCTTTGTGTGTGTCATCTCAGACTTGGGATATTTTTATCAAGATAATACTGGGGCATGTGGCATAAGATGTTTTTTATTAGTCACACAGTATGTCTGGAAGAGACTTGTATTAGGATGAAGGAGTAATATAAATATTTAGTGTAGTACAACTCATCATTTTTATCAGCACGGGTTTGGGAGGAGACAACATTACTCAACAGCTGTTAACCTCCAGTGAGTTATTTAATTCATCTCAAACAATGTTAGTGAAACTTTTATTCTGTACAACTCTATGTGATGTATATATCTTAAAGATTTCAGAAAATGAATTGGTTTTAGGAATGTTTTAGATAACTTGAAAAATGTTTTATTTTGGACTGTTTCTGCAAGCCATAAGTCTGTGAAGCTTTTTACGTACCAGGGAATTTGTAGGGCAGAAGAGAAAGCTATCAGATTATCTGAAAATTAATTTTAGTCAGGACCTGTTTCCTGAGAAGTGTCACAAGCTTAAAGTTCATTGTCATCTTGTACTAACTTGAACAGGTGCAACATACTGAAAAGAAGGAAAGCTTCCTCCTACTTACCCTTCCCCTAGTATTCAGATCCTGTTTATATCTCTCGAGGAAAAGGAAGTAGATACATTAAACCTAACACCTGTCTGAACCTAAACTTTCCTGAAATGTTTCCATTGGGTAAGGAAAGGAGAAAATTTGGAGAAGGAAAAATTGCTTTTGTGGCAAAAATAATTATTTCTTATTTTACTGCTGCTAAGTGCAGCTGTTGGAATCTTCCCGGAGAATGAATTCTGCCCATGGTGAGAAAGCGAGTGTATCCCAGTGACCAGAAAGAGTTGCAGGGGTAGTTATAATTTCCTGGTTAGGGTGTTCATGTTACATGAGTTCACTAGGAAGGGCCAGACAAAAAGCAACCCACTGGCTGTCCAGGTTGGTGGGAAGGCTACTTCATGCTCTCAGCAGTGGCTGGGTAGGCAGGAAAGACATTTAGGTCTGCTTAAGGCTGTTCGTGAGACTGAGCTTCCCAGGAGGAGAAAGGGTAAGTTTGTGCTTGGGAGATCGGCACGCCATATGGCTTCACGGTGGCATATGGTACCACACCTTGGTATGAGGCTACTTTTTGCATATACTGGGCTCTGTTCTGCAATTTCTGCCAGTACTGTAGTATTTTAGAGTATGACTGTGTATAAATAGAAACCAAAATGAGTTGGCCAAACTTGTGTTGCACCATCCCTTAAATGGAGTTCCTGAGGAAATCAGGGGACTAAATACCACATAGTGGGAAGAAGGTATTTACCACAGCCCCATGAGAAATGCCCAAGAAGGGGAAGTGGCTTAAACCTTGCTTTTCTCCCAGCTCACTCACAACCCTGAATTGGGGTTGTGTAGGATTGAGATTCAAATTCCCTCTTGTTCTTGGGTAATTATGTCGTCCTTTTCTATACAGACAAATTTGTTAATCTCCAAAAGCAGCAGGAAGAGTGGGAGGAGGTGATTTCACTAACCTTCAGTACAGACAATTTGGAGGTTCCTTGATTCTCTGCTTCTGAATGAACATAGCTCAAATCTACATCTGCCAGAAGATTGACCTGATTGCCAAGCTACAGGCTGAACCGATCAAGAGTACCTTCCACCCTTTCTTTTAGGGTTGGTGCAAACTGAAAGATTTGTAGGGCTAAAGAGCCCGTAAGAAAGAGGGAGCCTATTTTTGCATTCTGTAGGGGTTGCCATTCCTGGGTCTTGAAGTTCAGTCTCGTTTTCTAACAAACAGAAACATCCTTCTAATGTTTCTTCCTAAGAAATATCCTGATCAGTTCTCAGCAGATGAGAAAGCTCTTCAATTATGCTCAGTCCTTCTTTTTGGTTCCTACAAAGGCATGTTTGAAGTTGAGCGTTGTCAGAGCAGGATTGGAGAACTTGGCTTGTGATGATTGCTAGTGAAGTTAGCGATTCCACAAGATGGTTTGGACATGCCCTTGCAATACCAAAAGTGTTTCCAGGTTAGAAATACAATTGTCTGAAATTGAAGTTGTGTTAAATAGCAGATGGTTGATTTTGGCAGTTGAAAAAAAACTTCCTTTGAATGCTGTGCAGCTGAATGTGGAGTTAGTTACTGTGATGTGCAAGAAAGTGACTTGTCTGGAAGAACCAATCTGACAACATAATCATCCTTTAAAAGAGAAACAGACCAGGTTTAACCTACATCATGCAGTCTTAAAATCAATTCTTAACAAGTCAGCGACGAAGTAAATGATTTGAAGTAGGTCTGAGGTGCATTGTGTATCTACTAAGACATATTTTTCTTATGTAGGTAAAATATTAATTTTTATGTTAGAATATTAAGAATCTGTTAGCTTCAAATACTGTTCAGAGAAATTGTATGTGAGTTATTTCAACCTGTCATCTAATGGTATCAACTAGAAGGGAGAAACGAAGTCGGTGCTAATGCTAACATGCAGGACCGTGGCTGTCTGGTTACACTGTTCATGCAGCTGAATCTTACATGTATAACAACAGGTATGCCTGGAAAAACCCAGATCCTTAAGTCCTTGTTAACATGTTTTGCTTTTGCTGTTCCCTTATTTCAGTGGTGGATACAAATGACAGATTCCTGCGCAAAATAACAGTTGGGCAGGCAAATACAGAGAAAGGATTTGTCCGTCAGGTATGTAAAGGCGGTTACTATACCTCATTCTGGACAGACTTTGATTTAGAGGCTGAGAGATGTTTCTGTAGTGCTTTCAGCATACTTCTTTGAATTGCAATCCTAACATCTGTTGCTGTTGTATAGTATTCTTGTAGTGAAACTGATTATGTTAATGAGTAACTGGGTCTGAAGTTGCAGAAACAGAAACCAATACATATTGCACAATGTGTTGAAAGCACTTGAAAAAAATTGCATATGTTGGGGGTTCAACATTGTTATCCTATGAGTATAAAAGGTGCCCTTATGTCCTCACAAGGTTAATTGGTATGATTTTTCTTTCTTTTTTTTAAGTTCCTCAAACTATTTGTGTAGTATTTATGTTATTTAAATTACATTTAAATCTAATGTTAAAAAATTGGGGGAGGGGTGGGTCATCTGTTGTTGGTCCCATTGGTGAGGACTGAAAACGACTGCTCTCTTTTTATTCAGAGTTTTCATTTTCCTGTCATGCGTCTCAGCTTTGGGATCTAAACTGTAAGAACTTTGAGCATGTGCTTCATTTTAATATGTGGGCTTGAAGGGATAGTTCAGAAAATGAGCATGTGTGTACTTTCCAGCAGGGTAAAAAGCTAACCTACATTACTGTATGAGAACTTCTGGAAGTTTATTAAAGCACTTACTGGCAAATTGAAAGCCAGACTTTTCCAACACTATCTGACAAGTGTTCCTGGTGTCATGTGGGTAAATCCATTTCTGAAACGATGCACTGTGAAACAGCAATGCCTGGTGGAACAAACTCATTGTGATGATGTGGAGTTGCTCCTAATTCAATGATGATATTATAATCTAACATTCTGGATCATGAAATTCAAGAGGTTCTAACTATTTTGAGGTGAAGTAAATAGCTATTGTGGTAGAGATAAGGCTTTCATTCATTTTGGAAATCCTGTCTTTAATTTTTCTTTA
>WEKW01003413.1:98933-131383 GCA_013389905.1 Sula dactylatra | reverse complement strand
TCCTATGATGATTCCCACAGCCCAGCATTTTGACTGGAAAGTAAATGCTTTGCTGAGTCCATTCTGTTCTGTATTACAGTTTGCGTTGTTCAGAAACGCAGGAGGGTCCTTTCGCATATTTACGCTTTTTCAAAAGACAGCTCCCAGCCATATCCACTTATCTTGCCATAGTGCTGTCATGAAGCTCTGCTGGCCTATGAGAGGAACGTTTTACATTTACCCTAGTGAGCTTTCTTCCAACAGCTCAACACACAATTAGTACAGCCTAACTTTGTGACTGGGCAGTCTAGTATTGCCTTTTCAGTAGTAAGCTGAATGATGAGCAATATTCATGGAGAGAGGGAGGAAGAAAACGAGGAAATAATGAAGCCATTTTGAAAACAAATTCATTTGGAGAAAAATTAATGTTGAAAGTTTGACCATCAAAATTACGTCGCTGGAATATTTCACAACAATTCCTCGTGTGGTGAAAAGTTGAAGAATGTAGAAAGATACCAATGCAATCCCCGGTTGGTAAAAATGTCTCATTTTCTATAGCTTCTCAAAATGATAATTACCTTTTTGCTTTTGTGTTTGGTTGGGGACAGCTTCCTACCCTCAGGGATATTAGAAAAATAGAATTTAAGTCTATGTTATTTTACTGTAGCCATCTTAATTATTTTCTCCTGCAAGGACATGTGTTCTTTCATGTGCCTGTATGAAGAGTATATGTGTGGGTCAGAATTTAACTGCAGGTCATGTAGGATTGAGAATGTCATGGCCAGAACTGTGTATTGAATCGCTACTTGGATAACATTGTGTGCATTAAGCATCAGTGACAAGGTAGCTTTGATTCTGAGTGTTTAGTCTGTGTCACTGTATTTGCATATCTGTTAGAAAATAATGTGGTTTTGTTGTAGTGTTCTAAAAGACAATTATAAGTGTCAGAAGTTTCTTTTGATCGATAGGCATTTGGTTCTGAGACTTGGATGCTTTTTTTTTTTTTCCATTGCATTTCTTTTTATTCGCCTTTCTATGCAATAAAAATCCTGCCTTTTATGTGGTATTCTTTTCTAGTCTAATCTGTGCTATGGCTGAAACATCTGCCAACTTTCATCAAAGACTTTTGCTTGTTAGGAGGACCCTAACCACAGTACCCAAGCATATTCTTCCCAAAAATTCTCTTGCAAAGTTATTTTTAAACCGGCAAACTACAGCAGCTCAGAAGGCTGCTTCATGATCCACTCCTGCCATTTGAGTCTCAAAGATGAACTTTTGTTACCGTTTGAATACCTGTTGGCTTGCAGGCTAATATGAATCACCTATCCGAGAATGGAAATCTCCAGCTCATTTAAATCTTTTCCAAGATAGTGCTGTGCTTGGGATGTATGCCTTTTGGACCGTGTCATTGCTCTTGTGTAGAGATGCAGTGGCCTACGCAGTTACTGTCCATGCTGTTGTTGCTGTTCTTGAGCCTCAAGCTTGTGTCATGTCCCATTTTGTGAATAAACACCTTCCATTATTTTTTATTCATGTTAATAGCTTTAAGAGGTGCTAATTTTAATAGCTTCATTTTTTCAGAAAAAGGGAGCAGAATAAGGAAGATATTTTGCCCTGCACACCTGAATGTAGCTCAGTGATCCACCTGTGAGTTTAGAGCCCTTCAGCATGACAGATTTTAAGACAAGGTAATCCCGGCGTACCCTGAGGTGGTGGATGTAATAACATTCTTCTGCTGTAGGGAACAACATACTTCTGACGAGTGTGTGAACTGCAATTTTGTCTTCTTGCAAACCAGAAATGAGGAGAACAGAAGCCTAAATTACACTTGAAATAATCCTAATAAGTAGCATCCAAAAGAAGGGGGACCACTTAAGTTTCCAAAGAGGCTACCAATAGTAATTGGGCACCATAATACTAATCCCTTCACGGAGGACATGTTCTCAATACAAGTGTAAAGATCTTTAGCAACAGCACCACGACTTGACAACAGTAGCATCAGAAATGATCCTGTGACAAGGACATGCAGTGTCTATGGCACACTGGTGGCGTAAAAAACAGAATAATATGATTAAACAGAGCACAAATGCAGCTCAGACTGTGTGCTGGGGATCTGTCCTGCAAGTAGGGATGAAACTGTTCACCAAAGCAGGTCTTCCAGATTGCTTCGGTATTGGGGAATGGCAAAAAGACTGCCTGAGGAGGAGTTGTAGGAGACCTTCTGGATGACTTCCAGCTGATACTGACAGTTAATTTGGCATAATTTGTAAGTGATAGTGTCTGTGGTTAGCAGCAGCTGAAAGTAGCCATTGCAGAGATAGCTGCACTCCTCTGTGATCTGTCAAAAAGCCGGTAGATGGGTATTGTCTTAAACTATGGAGGTCTGAGGGGTTGCTTCTAATGGCCTATGAATTGGGAGAAGAAGGACCTAGTCGGTAGACTTGCACCAGCTATATATGGGCATCTGCATGCACTGAAGAAGAGGCTGAGAAGTTCATAAATCAAAAATGACCAAATGTCAGTCCTGTGTGGAACTGAACTGGCAACCTGTGTCAGTGCTTTGTGTCATATGTGAATTGATGTGTGGATTTTAACTTGCTGGTTTTTAAAGTGGTTTCTTGGTGGTTTGATTTCCATCAGAACCCTCATCAGAAATGCCGCCTCAAGGCGTTAGTGATTGACAGTGTTTCATATGCAGGAATGACATTAAAATCTCAAAATGGGAAACATGGGGTGCTCCTCCTACAATAACTGTAGGCTTCAGTAGAACTTATATCCAGTGCTGTAGAATTGAGGTGACTTTGTTTGAAACGTACATGCTGATTTCATAGTGTTTATCCATGTTTGTCATGACAGATGTGTTCCCTCATGAACTGATCCCTTAAAATTTAGCATTTATTTACACTATGCGTAACAGAGCAGCTGCTCAATGGGACAACTCTTTGTAGTTGCAGGCTGGCTGCTTTGGGATGGTTTGCTCGTGTTACATTTGAAGTGCCACTCACAGTAAAGATGGGGGGGGGTGGTAATAAGTATTATAAACACCCATCTAGCAGCCAGATAAATTCAAATACTTATTGACATTCTGGGTTTATTTTCTTTTACTAAAACTTGGATAATAAAATTTCCTGCACTGAAAACAGTCAGCAGAATTGCATCCCTGTGCCACTGTTTGTTCCTCCATATAGTTTATTAAGAGTGTAACAAAAGTAAATGGCACTCTGCAGAGTGGGATGGATGGGCAGACACAGTTACTGGAGCTGGCCTGAGAAGACATTGTTATCCCTGTTCCAGAGTGTGCCTGAGGCTCCCAAGATTCCACTGGAGTCCACTCCCTTCAGTACCTAGACTGTATTTTTCTTCCAGGATTACCCTTGTAAAAAGACCATTTGAATAACTTCTCCTTTTCTTCTGGTGGATTTCAGAGCTCTAGCGGAGCATCTGTCCATGCCAGTGGTTTAGTAGTGTGTTTGGATATCAAGTAAGTGGTAGGGGGACTCTTGGCTACCCATATTCTGGATGTTGGACCACACAATCCAAATTTCCTCCCCATCCGTGTTGTATGGATGAACTCGTGGAAGCACAGTTGCCCAGGGAGTGTTGTGGGAGACCCTTCCGGCCCCCTCTCTGCATAGCTGCCACCGTATGGGCTGGGCTGCCCTCATCATCTTCCTTTGTGCTTCTGTATATAACATCTGCCTATGTGTGTGCTGGGCTCTAACAAGAGCAGTCCTGTAGTTGCTTGCCAAAAGAAATTAAGGGTTTGGAAGAGTAAAATTAAACTTAGTGAGTAATAAAACACAAATCAGAATAAATCCCATGGATTTAAATCTGGTAGCTGAAAACTGCAGTCTTATTTATTTGAACGCCAGAAGGGTAAATACTGGGTTAAAGTAAAAGTAAAACTTAAGGAAGTAAAACTTAAAATTTAGGTTGGTGGAAGTGGTTTGCATTTTATTTTGTATAAGTTATAAGCTCTTTGGGATATGGGTAATGTTTTATTTTGCACAGCACCTCCCATTAGATTGACACCTAAATACTATAAGAAGCTTTGAAGGTGTACATAGTTCAAATTAAATTTTTGCATAAATATGTAAAACCCCAATTGATATTGCAGTATGTGGTCGTTAGCAGATAGAAAGCAAACAAAAATCCTAAGTAAACACTGTGAAGTCAGTGTGTTATGACGATAATAATCTGCATCATCCCTTTTGTTAAAGGGCATGATTTTTGGTTTATTTACTTTTTCTGCTCCAGTTCCACTGTTTCCTCTCTAACATTTATGAGGCAGAGTTGTCTTTGGATTGTAGTTTAATTGTCTAGTTTTTTGAGAATATCCCCTACCCATATGTATTTATATTCTCCTTTTCCACTCTTGATTTAAGAAAAAAAAAAATCCCCTGTTTTATTAGAACTGAAGTTTGATGTGCCAGCAGATAAATAGTTACTTGTCTTTGCTCTGAACAAAACAATTAATCATGTATAATTACTTCTAGAGGAAGCAGTAAGAACAGATGCTTGTTGTTGATAGATTTTATATGATTTGTATTCAGTGTTACTGAAACAGGAGAATCTGTTTTCTATAGTAGCAAGTATTTCAATACTGTAATCCAGTTGTTCTGGTGTTTTATGGAAAACATGAAAATTTTTGTCTATGTAGGTTGTTTTCTTAAGACACTGGTGGTGGGGGAGAGCAACTGGGTTTTATTATATGCTTAATAGTTTCCAAGTTGTGGTTCATGGGGCTGTTGGATGTGGCGTGCAGCTGATCCATGGAACACTGTCCTCTTTAATTGGTGTTTCTGGTCAAAAATTGAGGAAGATTGCCCAGTAGCTTGCCTGACATTTTGAGGGTTGGCAGTAGCTCCTAATACAGAATGTGTGAAGAACATTGATGGAGATAATCTGAAGCTGACTGCTTACCTTTTCTTTAACCAGCTGGGGTTTTTCAAAAGCATTAACACAACAGTGGGGATTTGTTGCTTAAGTATTTTATAATAAGTCAGCTGAAGGGACATCCTTCCGTCTGATTGCTATCTTTTCTCCAAGTCAGAATACACAGTTAATATGTCTCACCTAATCCTAATCCTTTTCTGGAGATGGTAGTTTTCTAATTTCTGCTTTCCTTGTGATGACTGCCAAAAAAGTAACAGGGAAGCTGAGATTTGCTTGCTATCTGACAAATTTCCCTGTGCCATTCCTTTGTTAACTCCTTGCCTATCCTTTTGCTGTTTTAAATTGCTCCTTGCTACAGAGTCTACTTTCCTTGTGTATTTGTATGGTGTCTAGCATAGGGGAATTCGGCTCTGCACCTGGAGCTCCCAGGCGCTCGGCCAGCAGCTGTGAATGCTTTTTTCCATTGTATGTGGGCATCCCCACTGCACCCCAGCCATGTCCCTTCCCTTCTCCCTCTCCAGACCCTTTACCATTGACTCTGGTCCCTCATTGCTTCCACTGGCTACTTTGCCTGCACAGGAATGGCGATTACAGGCAATGAGGAAAACAGAAGCAGTAAGGGACGGTGTAGGACAGGAGTTGGGCTCTATTTGTGTACCCTCTGCAGTGATGCACTTAGTGCTGATTGTAGTACATGTGCCAGAATAGCACGCCACAGCATTAGGGCAGTGGAAGTAGGAAACATTAGTACAAGATTGGGTGAGAAGTTGTGTAAGTTACCTACAGGTTACACTGCTGTCCATTACCTTTCTGTGAATGAAGCAGGTTCTGACATCTAGGTCTGTCAGTGAACAAGGTCTCAAGCACCTGAGATGTACCTAACCTCCCAGGATTATATAACAGTGCTTACTTGTTATATGTGCTTTTGATTTATATATAATCTTGATTAGTCTGCAATAGTATTGAGCTTGTGTTCTTACCTATCCATTAAATTAATGATATATGTTTTTTATTATTCAGGGAACACCAGTATTTGTTCACGCTGGACCTTTTGCTAACATTGCACATGGAAATTCTTCTGTTTTGGCAGATAAAATTGCACTTAAATTAGTTGGAGAGAAAGGATTTGTAGGTAAGTAATTATTTTGTTTATTGTATTATGGTCTGTTGGTAAGTTGGCAAAGTGATGTAAGTGAACAGCAATGAAAGGTAAGAATGCTACTTCGTTTTACGCTAATATTAATAATAATCTTAAACAATCTTAAAGTGAACATGTAAGAAACCCAAAGGACTTCTTCTCTCACCCTGCCCTTTGTCTCAAGTGTTCCCGTCACCATGTTTGAGACTCTGGAAGACGGCGGAACCAGTTAAATGGCTGGATCGCATTGAAAGAAGTGTCCTGTAGTTCCTTGTATGAGTGTTCATCTGACCCCTCTTGATAAATGGACAGAAACCATTCCCTTTTCCTGTTGAATTATTTCTCTGCCAGTTCAGCAAACTCAGCCAACTCAGGGGTCAGATGTCCCTGAGCCAGTGCAGAGGAACAGCAGAGGGAAGGTGGTAGAAGAAAGAGTAAGACTGCCTTATTTTGGTGGCAGTGAGCCATTAGGTTGGTCCAGCTGCATTGTAAAACCTCACCAGGAGGCCCTCATGTTCCTATGAAAGTATGTGGGTGGGCAGACTCTTTTTATATTAAGAATTCAGCCTGCACAAGCAACAATAGACACGTAGAACTTACTGTTATGGTTGCAGGCAAAATAAACTTGTGGCTGAATGGTGAACTAGTTTTTATAAAAATTGTTGTGAAAGGGGTGTTGTTACTTTGCAGTAGTAATGCCTTTGCACTGCTGCAGCCATTCTCTTCTGTGTCCTGAACAGCCAGATCAGCTTGCATTAATCCTAAAGTTGAACTCTTGAGTACCTGTGGAACAATGCTCTATAAGATGTGCAGTCATGTGAAACATGAGGTTTCTTACACTAGCGCCCTTAATCTAGCATAGAAACATGTCTGTATACGCTTATGTCCTACCTACATGTTGCTGTACATTACATAAAGAGAACCAAATTACTTGCGTGTACTGTTTCTATTTAAATTCACTAGTAATCGTAGAGAGGATGGGGAGTTGTTTGCATTGTTATAGAATATATATACTTTTTGTTATGATACAAATCAACCTATATATTTACAGATAGACAATAGAAAGTTTTCTTGTACAAAGTCGTTGACCAGTGAACAAGAAGACAGAGGGATATCTTCCTACAGAAATTTTAAAAAATAACAAAAATGAACACTAATAAAAAATAAAGGATTGAAATTTGTTGTAGTTCATACTGACTTTGAAAAAAACCTGAAGAAATATGTCTCACTTTGGTATTCTCCAAATAACAACAAAAAGCTTAAACAGGTAGGGGACAGGGAGAGATCACTCACCAGTTACCGTTTCTGGCAAACCAGACTCTACCTGGGGAAATTAGTTTAATTTTTATTACCAATCAAATCAAAGTAGGATAATGAGAAATAAAACCAAATCTTAAAAACACATTCCCCCCACCCTTCCCTTCTTTCTGGGCTCAACTTCACTCCAGATTTTCTCTACCTCCTCCCCCGCCAAGTGGCACAGGGGGATGGGGAATGGGGGTTGTGGTCAGTTCATCACACATTGTCTCTGCCGCTCCTTCCTCCTCAGGGGGAGGACTCCTCACACTCTTGCCCTGCTCCAGTGTGGGGTCCCTCCCGTGGGAGACAGTTCTTCATTAATTTCTCCAACGTGAGTCTTTCCTACGGGCTGTATTTCTTCACAAACTGCTCCAACATGGGTCCTTTCCACGGGGTGCAGTCCTTCAGGAACAGACTGCTCCAGCGTGGGTCCCCCACGGGGTCACAAGTCCTGCCAGCAAACCTGCTCCAGCGTGGGCTCCTCTCTCCACGGGGCCACAGGTCCTGCCAGGAGCCTGCTCCAGCACAGGCTTCCCATGGGATCACAGCCTCTTTTGGGCATCCACCTGCTCCAGCATGGGGTCCTCCATGGGCTGCAGGTGGATATCTGCTCCACCGTTTACCTCCCTGGGCTGCAGGGGTCCAGCGTGCCTCACCATGGTGTTCGCCATGGGCTGCAGGGGAATCTCTGCTCTGGCACCTGGAGCACCTTCTCCCTCTCCTTCACTGACCGTGATGGCTGCAGAGTTGTTCCTCTCACATATTCTCACTCCTCTTCTCTGACTGCTGCTGGTGTTGTGCAGGAGTTTCTCCCCCTCCTTAAATACGTTATCCCAGAGGCACTACCACCCTCACTGATGGGCTCAGCCTTGGCCAGCGGTGGGTCCACCTTGGAGCCAGATGGCGTTGGCTCCATCAGACATAGGGGAAGCTTCTAGCAGCATCTCACAGAAGCCACTCCTGTAGCCCCCCCACTACCAAAACCTTGCCACGCAGACTCAATACATGTGTATTCTATTATCTTGAGGGCTTTCTTCTTTTTAAAGAATATTTATTGATTTTCTGTTTTCTCATTTTTGGTTGTTCATCTTTATAGAAGTAAGTTTCTGATCTCCCTAAGCATTCTGTGCCTAGAAAAAATGTTCTCCATAATTCTTTTTTTTTTTTTTTAAATGTAGCAGCAAAGTGCACACAATGATTTTTAGATCCTTGTTAGGGTATTAGTAACAACATTAGTTCCTAGGGTCAGTTTTGCTAACCTCTGCTCTGAATCTTCTGAATCTGAATCTGAATTCTTCTGAATTGTTGCACATTTGCATGTAATATTTTGTTAGCAAGAGCATTCCTGGGAAAAGTTTGATTCAGTTTTCTGCTCTCACTTATATGTAGGTAGAAGTAACCAGGGAAATGCTGACCTCTGTAAGAAAATAATGCATTGCAGTTAAGGTGGTGAAACATGAGGTTTTCAAGGTAGTCTGAGCATGTGTTGTGTGTTTGTGTTTCCTTTCTAAAGCACGTGCTCATATCAAGGAAAACACTTGTTTTCTCCAGTGTTACTGTTGTACAGCTAAAGGGTCTGTTCATTTCCCTCTAATAATCAAACAACCATTCAACGTAAGACCATTTTGCATTCTGAATACGTTTATTTAATGATAATAGAATCGGTATTTCATTAAGTCATGTTTGTTGTTGTATGGCTTTCTGGAATGAAGAGCAAAAGCATTTAGGGTAGCTAACATTTTTTGTAGGCTGTGAAGTGACTTTGTGTCTGCAGTGAGCCATCTTTCCAAGTGGGAAGTCTGTTTTGTGTCGTCTGAAAGGAAGTAGGTTGGCAGCAGTCTTGAGTCTTGATCCAGGTTTTGGAGCCCGAAAAGTATCGCCTTGGCTTTGGATTCCCCTCCATTCAGTGCTTTCCTCAGACACTGAGAGCATATCCTTGCATGTCATGCTTTTTTTTTTGGTCTTATCCACCTCTTTGTCTTTAACACTCTTTTTTGCTTTGTTCGTCTTTGGTCCCAGTTTCTCTGTTGGGAGACAAAGTGGTGTAGCTGCAGCAGAGGAAAACCTTTGTGTATTGACAGCTAAAGGTTCTTGTTCAGATTTTATTCTACAGAACACAAATCCCTGTGAAACTGGCTTCAAAATGAGCCTGCCTTCACTCTGCTGAGCGAAGAACTTCAGCATGATTTTTAGATCCTTGTTAGATATTAAAAGCAGTAGTTTCTAGAGTGGTCTGCTTAAGTAAACTTTGCAGGTAGTCACAAGTGTAAATGGTTATTTTAATGGTTGTAATTACTGTAAGTTTTATGTTTAAAGAAAGAACTACGTTGTTTCTGGTAACTAGTCAGGGCACATGGGCAGAGACTACAGGTAGCACTTGCTGGTTTATTAAATACTGTCCTATCCTACCTTACACAACTGAAGTCTAAAATGACAACTACAAAGTGTGCACCAGTCCACACTGAGGTCACGTCCATGCAGGCAGAGAGCCCAATGCCTTGTGAAACTACACAGCAAAGCAGTTAGCAAGAAACCCCACTGCATTCTGCTCAGTGTGGTGTGTGCCTGAACCCCATACTGCTGTTGAAACTCAGTGGGGAAAGCTGATCCTGTAGTTAATTCAGACAGTAGGGATGCAGAACAGCTATGCTGCAGTTCTGTAACTAGCTGCACAAGTTTAGTTATTCACTCGTGCTAAACGAAAAAATTTTTCACTGCTCCATGTTTCTCTTTTGCCACTGTTCTTGTGCAGTTCATCTTTTCTTTGCACTGGATTTGGCACTCATTAGGTTCTTGTATGAGCGATTGCAGTTCATGTTTTGCCATGTAGGTAAGTTGCATAAGCTCATGAAAGAGTCCAAGAGGCACTGGAAATAGCATAAGGTAAGTGGCAGAACTGCATGGCTGGGACAGGTGTCTTAGGGACCATGAGCTATGAGATTGGCTCTCAGCCTTGTGCAGCTGCATCCAGAGCAGGAACATAAGAAATCTGTGACAATTAATTAATAAGAAATTAATTAAATTAATTTTCTGTATAGTAGAATAAATATCTTAATGTACATATGCTAGCTCACTCACTGTGAGGTGGGATGATATTATATAAAATATATATAACATATTTATTATATATTTTTTAATTTACTATTTTATTTTTATATTTATTATTTATTATTTTATTTTTTACTTAAGCCATAGTTATTTTAGAGCAGAACCTCTTGCTAAGTGTGAAGATAGTACTAAGGAGAATAGCTTGGCCTGAACTTGCACCACAGTTTCAGAATTATAGGTATTTTTTATTTTCTGTCCTGGCTTAAGCAGCCTCCTTCCTCCAGCTGCTTGTTTCCAGTCCTCTGCAACCCCTCATTTGCCAGCACACCTGTTTATAGAGCCATGTGATAAACTGAACTGGAGAGCTGGTCTTGATTGAAAACAACTACAACAAAAAAATCCCCTTCCTTCCCCTCACAGACAGTGCCTGGGCAAATGGCTACATGTACGACAGGGGGAAGTCAAGATGATGCCACATAAGATAGTGTTTTTGCTGAAATAAATATTTATAATATTATAGCCTCATTTGAAGCTTTAAAGTGCCAGTAAAGCTACTGTGGATGCACTAGCTAATCAGACTGAGCCTGCAATGCCAGAGCAGCTAAGCCTGTCTCCTTTCTCAACCTGTGCTCAACTGTTTTTGCATGACATCCCGGCAGAACCTATTGCCCTTTTTGTTGGCTTAGTTTTCTGCTGACTTAACACAGAAGCAGTTCAGCCCAGAGTCACAAAAACACCGGAGCTGGTGCAGGGGAGGGTGAGTTGGGACAGCCAGCAGTGAAAAACCAATCTTGTGTAGATCCCACTGTTTGTGTGACCATGTGCCACGGCCAAGGCAAAAGAAAAATCCTCTCAAAATGTTGTTTTTAACTTCATTTTTAAACCTTACTTTCTCTCTCTGGCCTGCATTGCCTGTTTCTCTGCTTGCTCTACAGCTGGAATTGCAACGTGCTGTGCCTTTTGAGTGGTGTCAGTTAACAATGATGTAGACAGTCTGGTTTAAAAAAAAATCTAAACAAAGTTTAACCATTGAGTCCTGTTGTGAAGTCTCACTAATTGAAGGCATTCCCTACTCTAGTTTCAAGCATCCAAGTGAATCACAGGCCCTCATTAGGTTAGAAATAACTTGCCTTTTAGCTCAGCTTGTCCGTTCTCTCTTCCCTGAGCCTTGTTGCTATGTACTGACAACTCGGTCTTTTTGCTCTAATTTTCAGTTCTCTCAGTACGAGTTCTGCCACTGAACTTTTAGTGCAGTGTCTCAGCTAGCACTGGGTGGCTTCCATTTGTTTGTCTTTTCAGCCTTTTACTGCTTCAGGCCCATTTCCCTGCAAATTCCCCCCATCCTTGCTGTGAGCAAGCATGGCTCGTTGAGGACGGCCGCGCGGTGCAGGCAGCCCCTGTACTGGTGAGCAGCTTGTGCACTGCACAACATCGGGACCACACGGGGCAGCCGTGCCGACGGCCTGTGAAGTGTTGCACTGCAGCACGTTGAACGTGCTAATCTTCACACTTGCTATCAGAGCTTTTCGGTCCCTCACACATCTCTCTAGCCTTTCTGGCAGCAGCCTGAAGTCTGTTCTGACATTTCATTTTCCTTTTTTATGAAAGGTTGCCTGATCTGGCCTGTTTCATCAATTCTACATCACTTGTTTTTGGTTCACCTTAATTGCTAAACAGCAAAGAGAGCTGACATCTCAGCAGTGGCAAGGAAGGGAGCTTGGTGTTTAGGCTGAGTCTTGTGCTATGACTGAGTGGGGAAATACATCTCTATCCATATTTAGGCAATCGCTTCTTTTGGGTTTTTTTGTTTTGTTTTGTGGTGTTAACATCTTTTATTCTCCTTTTGTTCTTCATCGCTGTCCTCTGATGTAGGAATGTCAAACTTGTGGCTGATCCACAGAAACTGGTTAATAATGAAGGCCACACCTGGTGTAAATTGCAACTGAAGTTTTTACTGGCGGCCCTGAGGATAAATTTGCCACTTCTGTAAAGCTTTAATCTTGCACAAATTTCTCCTTGTGCTTGTGTTCTTATTTCATGATTCAGGGGAGTGTATTTTGATTTGCTGGAAGTCCTCTTTTGAAATGACCTCTGTGCCTCATCTCTCTTTTCTCCATAGTTTCTCACCATTACTTTGGGGAAGATTTTCATTGTTTCAAAAGTGACATGGCAGTTTTTGCAAACAAGAACATTAACCAGGTTTCTTTTGGATGTGTAGGTTAGAGTGATTGCCTTAAGTGAACAAAGAACTGTTGTATTTGTTTCTCTGACAGCAGAAGTCCCATGTCTGGACCAAAACAATGTCTGATGTATATGTAAAATGCTTGATTTTAACACCAAAGATTACAATATTTAAGGAGGCAAGTGTTCTTGATAATGTTTTGCCACATAAAATGCTGCAGTATAGGAAAGAAACATTTCACAAAACAGTTTTGGGTGTTCTTAAACACAGATACACACAGACACAACGTGCGCACGCACACCCCAACACCTCCACACAACACACCCCCCCCAAGAATTTGGAAAATAGTGTATGGATTCAACCACACTGTAACTGCTGCCAGTTAAGAGTCCCAGTCATAAGCACTGCATGTATGCAGAACAAAAAATAAAGTCCTTGTCCTAGGAAGACTTGCTAGTTACTCAAAGGGCAAGAGGTCATAAGTGCCTACTGACAGGCAGCTGGCAAAGACAGGAAAATGTGCCTTTAATCACAGTAGTATTGCCACCCTGCTCACCCAGCAGTTTTCTTTTTCTGATAGTTTCTAAGGGGGAAGAAAATTCTTGGTGTAGTTTGCAAGTAGACAAATGGTGAGAGGTTCTGTAGGTTTCAGGAGGCCTGTCTTGTGTCAGGGAGAGCAGAGGAAGAAGTGCAAAGAAGCATCAATGAGATGGAATTTATTCTGGTTGCTGATGTCTCAAATGTCCCTCTAGGGACAAAGGTTTATTTAGAGAGAGGTGCCTTGAATTACACCCAGAAATGGAGGGGACTAGACTACAGAATCCATTCTAACTTGTCACCTTTTAGGCATGCCATGAGGGCAAAGTGTTTTGCAATCCTTGTTTACTCCTGTGGGCATGTATGCAGGCAACCTTGCTAAGAACAGAAAGGAGATATCAATAAACCAGAAAAAGGACAGGAAAATTTTGGAACTTTATCAGCACAGAATGCAGCTAGTCACTCCTTGTGATGAGTCTGGTGCTTGGCTCAGGAAGCGGTAATAATTTCTGATGCTTAACATATTTAACATTGTCAGGGCTTCTTACGTCACAGCTTTCTGCTGCTCTGTCCTCCTCCTGTGTTGGCTTAAAGCAACAAAATACCTTCTAAAACTGCATCAGTCAGATTGTTTCTTAATACTCTGTTAAGGTGAATAGAAAGGATGAACTATTAGGTTTTTTAGTCAATGAATTCAGGCTGCACAAGAGGCGTTTTGAAGGATTAGAGGATGAAAGAGGAAGAGGAATGAGCTTTCCTGAGTCATATTTGTCAGTGAGTCAGAAATTATTGCAATAAACAACTCAGCAGATTGCCCCATCCATCTCTTTAATCCCTTGAAGGTGTTTCAGCTGAGGAAGAGGGTGGTTGTAAATCTGAAGAAAAGGAAACCAAAGTCCTTCGGAAGTTTGTTTTTCAGTCTTGGACGATATGTTTGGCAGTTGCTTTCTTTCCTACTTCTAATAAGCACATCCCATTCAACACTGAGACCACACTGGGCTAGGCAAGGTCGAGTGTGACTTTGTCTTTCCTGGTGTCATATCAGGTGACAAGAGGAGGGTTATTGCAAGCTGTTGGTGCCTTTCTTACAAAAGGTTCACATTGTGTTTGTTTTTTTTACTTGGTCCACTTGGTGTAATTGGAAAGAATTTGTCACACAATTTTAGTGGTATAAACTCAAATAGAAGCAGTAAATTTTTATGAGCTAAGTAATTGACTCTTTTTATTGTGTTGGTACTGTTGTTAGAATAAACTAATGATGCTAGCTGCTCTGTTTAGTACATACAAAGTTGTATTTCAAAGGCTATTCGTTTTACATGCTCTCAGAGCAGACATTGTTTAACAAGTTTATAAACCACCTTATGAAAATTGTGCATGCTTAGTACACTAAGTGAATGATCTTCAGCAGATTTTTTTAACATCATAAGACACTTCAAACTATGTTCTTAGTAGTAGTCTTTATCCAAAAGAGGAAATAAAGCCCAAATACTTTGACTAAACTTCCTTTGGCACCAGTTGTACATGTGATGTTATTACATTTAAATGTTGGGTTCAAGGATTTCTTTTTAAATTTTTTTTTTTGTTGCTCGATACCACTAGAAAGGAGTTGCATGCAGTGACCCTCCAGAGAACTTTAATTTTTAAGATTCTGTCCAATGTCTTTCTACCTTGTGTTATTTCATCTCTGACTTTTTCACTCCTTATTTTCACAAGAAATAAAATGTAGTGTGATTACGTTCCAATGTTTTGCTCTTTGAACTGTTTTTTTTTCTTGCTTTAAGTGTTAAAGCAAGGTTAAGTTTTCATGGTACAAGGTGGTTGACAACATTATCAGCGTGTTACTGGCCTACTCTGAAACGCATGTGCTACAAACTAGATACTGGACGTTCAAAACTTCACAGTGTTTTTGCTGATCCCATTCACAGTGCAGCTGCTCAAGCAGCTGTGCTTAGCACAACTGTGACAGTGAGGTATTGGAGAGGAAGGTGACACCATGTTAGTCGGTATTGCTGCAAGGCTTTTAAAATCATGGTCTAATAGTACGAGGCACAGCGGTACCACAAACTGCAAAATAAGGTACTGTTACTGCTAGATGATCTGTGAATCTTTGCCTTTTACTTGTGAATGGTGATGTCATTCACATCCCAGGTGCCCTTTTTATTTCCTTCTTCACATTTGCCAAGGTAAAAGTAAATTCCATTTCTGTCGTGTGTTGTAAAGTGGAAAAAAAAACTCTTCTCCTGTTCCCCTTTGCTTTAAAAATCTTATCAAATTGTCTTACCAGTAAGCTGGAAAGTCTTCAGAGACAAAGTGTTGTGCAACACGTTTTCCTTCACCACCAGAAAGTCAAAGTTCCTGAAAGCTGAGCTTGCTTACTGTCTTGTCACAAATAATCTGGGAGCAAATCATGCATACCTTGCTTATGGATTGCTGCCACTGAAAGTCAAGTGGCCATGATTTACATGGTCATCTAAATATCCATTTAAATTGCAGTATCATTTAAATATCCATTTCTATTGCAGAAAATGCTTAATGAAATAATTTATTAATTATTATGCCAAATGAGAATCTAAACTTCTCTTATATCTTTGTGTGGTCAGAGTCCTTCAGAAAATTCTGAGTGACTCCATGTTTTCACTGCAGATCTCTTGAAGCTTTTTCTTCTGACAGTTTTGATGTTTAGGATGCATTGCAAAATAAAGCTTTTCAGAAGGAAGATTGGATAGGAGAGAGCTGTCCTGAATGGTTTTGTGTGTCAGAAAGCATTTTGGCATTGACCTTGGTGTCATATGTCATAGTATTTCAGAGCTGAGTTAATTTTGGAGCTTGTAAATTATGCAAAGCTAAACTCAAAACTGAAAGTTGGTATTGATCGTGAACTATTAACTTATGTCTAACTAATATTACACTTGTCATTAAAAAGTGGTCTTTTGGCCAATATGGAGAGCTGATGCTGTTTTGAAGAGAAAAGCTCCCAAATTATGGACTGTCTTGTAGTGAGATTTTACCTTCTTCCCTTTAAAGAAAAAATAATCTACAAAGTGTTAGAAATTCACTTGGTATTCTCTCACTACAAAATGTGTTTGTAAATGTACGTTCCCAAACCTGTTGTTGATATCCAGAATGATGAGGGGCAATTTACAGGAGTAAAAGAACCTGTGATTATAAATCATCAGCCATTTAGCTGAGTTCTCTAGTTTATATGACAAGTATATCAGATGATCTCTTTCATAAACTGACTGAGCTCCAGTTTGAAACTAGCTGGGATTTTTAACTCTTGCTGTTACTACTGGTAAGCTAGCTGGGTTTCCATGGCCAATTTGGACTCATTTGCTCTTGTTCTGTAATACTGTGTTCCAGCTTAGTCTTCTGTTTCTCAGGTGATAATTTTTATACTGTCTGTCTAACTAAACAAGCACAGCATGTGTAATCTTTTATAATTAGTGGTAGGCTTGCCATTCCTATAACACAGTCTATCTGCATTTTTAGTTTCTGAATCTGTTACAGTATTCACTTTCTTCAACACAGGTGCATGCATGGGGCTCTGCAAAGTCACTCTTACCTTGTTGGTGTTTATCCTCAGATCAATCACCTCTTTTTTTTTTCTTTCTCATTTTCTGTACTTCACTCATTCTGCGATTGACTTAACACTGCTAGGCTCCCAGACTCTTGTCTGATATTTGCAAGTATGAAGTTCCCAAATTGTAGGTCAGATTTTTGTCATTAATCTCCAATGGCAATGGCTCTTCGCTATTAACTTTCATTCTGTTTCTCCTCACTTCTTCCTAAACACCACAGCAGCTTTTTCCTGTGTGATAGCCTAGTTCCTCTCCATGTTGGCAATGCTTTCAAACTTTGGCATTGCCAATAAAGTCCATCAGTGTTCCTCAGTCTTTCTGCTGAGGTTGTTTAGCAAATAGTAAATGAGAGCCCTCATGCTGGTCCTCTCTCCTGTCCCGCAGTTCTGCTATCATGGCTGCCTGTTATCCTCTCTTCTGGTCATGTAATCATAATTTTTTTTCTAGCCTTGCAAACACATTCCTATGTATTGCTTTAGCAGGTTTTTTCCCTGAAGGCCACGTTGATGAGATGTTGTCATGTTTTTGTTACGGAGAAGGGTTTTTATCTGGCATAGCTTGCCTCTGGTAGACAAAGGTTATAGTTCTTACTTATCTCAAATAATTTTAAATTATTCTTTTCTTAAAACTCTGTTTGAATACCATTAAGCGTGTAGTCACTCAGATTTCCCCGTGCTTCTCTTACGTTACCTAAATACAGGTTTTGATACTTTTCAGATACAAGGCATGAAGAGAAAAGGAGCTTATTTAAAATGCTGATACAAGCCTTATGGATTTTTTTTTTTCTTCCATGATTTTGAAATTCCTGATTCACTCTTTAATAGTAGTGCATTCAGCTCTTGTATATTTTGGTTTGTTTTTTTTTTAATTCCATCTTTAATATCTTATGGTGACCTCACTTTATTAGCTTCTACTTTTTAATTTGTGTGGCTGAAGACCCTTGCAATTTGTTTTAATTTCCTTTGCATGCTCTGACATTCATTCTCTAGGGTAGCAACTCTGTCTTTTCCTTTCGTTTAGAGGTAGTGTAATTAACGGCTACATATCTTTTGCTCAGAAAGGCCACCCTGCCGGATCACAAAACTATGTATTTGACTGCCTTTCTTCCTAGTGACCAGGAGTTACCACTGTTCTCAGGCCAGATGTCATGTGAGAGACCAGGCATTTTAATTAGTACATTTAGAGGAGTCTGAATTCATTGGCAAAGTGATTTCAGTGGGAGGAAAGCAATTTAAAACATAACAATGACATGATAGAAAATAATGAAGAGATAGCATGGCCTTGCATGGTTGTTCTCAAGTCATTTTTAAACTTTGCTGGTGGATGGATGCTGCTGCGTGCCTCACAGGAAAGGAATTAAATGGTTTTCTCACAGACTAAGAGCTGTGTAGTGGCACACGTGTGTGTCGGTCGTGTGCTGGATGAAGTGTCACACCATAACTGAACGGGCTGGGTCAGGAACAAGTGGAGAACTGGACACGCATACCTTATTTGAGAAAGCCATGCTTTTCTTCACATGGGTTTTCAGAGTAGAAGGGAGATGTGGTGAGATAGTGTTTGGGTTGGGATTGTATGCCTGGGGGATTTTCTGTGATGGCAATGGAGAGGCAGAAAGGGTGGTGTGAATGTTCCCGCTGGCTGGCTGGTTATTAGAGCTGGCTGGCTCCTGAGAGGCTGGTTTCTTGAGGAGACCTGTCCTTGCTCCTCTTTCTTGCCCAGTAAACAATGAGGAGAAAGAGCTGCTGAGTCCATTGTTTGTCACCAGCAGCACATGTTCTGTGATTGAGAACTGCTGGTCTTGTGGCTGGGGCACTGTGGTGCATATCAGGAGGTATACATCTTGTTACCACCTCCATTCTTGACTAGCTTTGTGGCCTTAAGCAAGTAATTTCAGCTTCCATGCCTGCATATGTAATCCCATTCTTCCTGATTTGTTTATTTGGTTTATAAACTTTCTTAGAGGCAAGAACTGTCTCACCATAGCAAATAGGTAGACGCCAAACAGTACAGTAATAAGAACTTTAAGGGAATGGGGCTTTTGCAGAGCCATGGCAGCTGCCAGTACTTAAACATGCATCAGGAATTCACTGACAAGCTGACATGGTATTTTAATGCTCTCTGTATGCTGACCTCTTGTGCAACATGTTAGAGCTTAACACAACTCTTTCCTCTGTCAATTACATTCATAAATTAAAAGTATGGAGTGTACAACTGTTAAGGGCTATCCATTATTCTCGGTCTCAGGACAGTTATCCAGACGTAAAAATAGATAGGAAGGATCTGTCATTCATTCAGAAAGTAGAGGCACTGCCCAGTTCCTGATAAATAAAATACCATTCTAATGAGTAGAAACTGATGACATTGCAACTTCTGTCCTATTTATTTTCTCTTCCCTCTTCAAGTTAGCAATCTTACCTAGTTTTAAAACTCCCAACTCATAAGAAGCAAATAAGCAGTTCCTTTTGTTCTTTTGTTACCTGCTGGTTGTATTGCTTTTATTTATAAGAAGAGAAAAACCAGAGGTTAAAAAAATGCAAACAGGAAAACATCATATATGCTAGGAAGTTCTCTTAATTTATCACTTGGCAAAGGAAATAAAAGCAGGCTCCCTAGCTAACAGCGTTACTTTTGCTTAGGGTTATTTGGCAGAAAATCCATCATCCGCTCTCCATTTGTGAGTATTTCATATTGACTTACACCCTTTAGCAAGGGTCAGCAGGGCAGAGTATGCATAAAGAGTTCAAGTCCCATTTCAAAGACTGAATTTTAATTTTAGTGAATGGTTTATTTTTAATATAATTGGAAAATGAAAGCTCTTTATTAGATTGTTTGTTTGTTTTACTGGCTTTTTGATACTGAAATCAAATGTTCTTCTTATGGACTACTTGCATAAGAATTAGGTTTGTTCCGACATTTCCATCAAGTTGGAGAAACCTTTTTTTTGCTATTTGTTTTCTGAGCCATTGTTCTGAATCTGCAGGCAGGAGTGCTTTGTTTTCTGAAAGCTTTTATAATTAAAATTGTTAATAAGGTACAAATATGGAAGGCACAATGTTTGTTTATTTGTGTATTTACTTTGTGAACTTTTGACTTAAATCTTCAAGGCTCCAGAGAAGTCAATACAAATGTGAAACGTGGTAAGGACATAAATAAGTGTATTTCCATTTTTGATTATGGCAATTATACTTGGCAGAGGTTTGGTTTAATATAATCTAGTACAAGTTTATATTTAGCAGAGTTGATTTTCTGTTTTCCACTGGTATTCCATAAACACGTGCACACTGAGATCTCAGTTAATAGGTGTTTCAGGGAGAATTGTTCAAAGCTACATTGTCGTCTTTGGGATCAGAACTCCGAAATGTTTTCTTCTTGTCCTGTGCTACCCTCTCTACCAGGCCAATTGAAATAATGTCATGGTTTGGGGAAAAAGTTGAAGTATGTCTTCAGATGTTCTTAGAAGAAAAATGCACATGCAGAAGGTTCCTAAAATTTTTATTTGCAGGTATTTTGGTTTGCCTCATAAGTTTTATGAAGAACTCTTATCATAGACAATATAAAAGAAAAATACTGTGATTTCTCAGAAAGTATGCTGACTTCAAATTGTTGGGTTTTTTAAATTTTCAAACAACAGGCCATATTTGTTAATCTATGCTGGGAATTTCTAAATCATTTTAACAGAAAATAGTTATTGTTATTTCTTTTTGAAAACAGAAATTACGTTTGCTTACATATCTGATCTTATGACCTGGTGGGATTAGCTTTAAAGAAAAATATCAAGAATTCATGACTAGGGATATAAATATGTTTCTAAACCATTTCTGAACATGTTAATTAGATTGCAAATAATACTAGTTATGTATGGCCACTATGATTTGTTAATGGGAAGAGTGGTGTTTTGGCAAATAGCCAAAGTGCTTTTGAAGGTCAGATGTTGAGAGTATTTGAAAGTGTTCACAGACTGTTTTCTGATTATATAAAATAATACATTCAAAGAAAAGATTAATATCCTAAATGGTATATCAGGGTCAGTTTGCTGCTCTGACCTTGTCATTTTCTTTTTGCAGTTTTATATAACTGCTGTGTAATTAATTTGATTTGATTGAGAAAACAGATTAGATTCAAATACAGTAAGAGGAAATATGGGTTACAATTATTTTTAAATTTTGGGTGGCCTATCTGTCTTTTATATGGTGGGTCTTTTTGTCAGTCCCTTTATCCTTGATTTGCTGTGCTGACAGCTTTATTGAAGCTGACAATCTCAAACTCTTCAACTTAGCCCCTGCAAGCTCTGAGTGGGAATGAAGCTTCAGGGACAGAGCAGATGCTTTACATGCATGAGGACGCTGCATCTATCTGCTGCCTTCATCTACTGCATCTCAGACAGAGCTCCCAAGAGGCTGAGTAACAGCTTCATAAATCAAGGGTTGCAAGTTCAGCTTTTCCTGCAGCCAATTAGGAATTCATTGTACGATTTGGGGTCCTTCATTGCATGAGGAGTGAAAAAGGACAGAAATGCGGGGAGGGTCAAGGACAAAAGAGTAGGTGAGATGACAAGATGATGGGCAATTATGAAGAGGAACTGAAAAAATTAATAATTTATAATCTTTAGTAACGGAGGATCCACTAATAATGTACAAATATTACAAAAATGGCAATTTTCAATGGCAATTCTGTTGCCTTGATTACATGAATTGTGGTTAAGTGGAAAAGTTCACAACAGGCGTTGAAGGATTGGCTTAGCCATGAGCAATTGAAAGGATTTGGTTTGTAAACTAGCAGAATTATGGTTTGGTTTGATTTTGGGTTTGGTTGTGTTCTTAATTGGGAAATCCATGTAGGAAAATCCTTCTCCATGTGGGATTTGTTGGTGTGTGACCTTAGTACCTTCACTCTCCTCAGTTTGTAATTCTTTCTATAAGATAGATTACACATATGCACACACATATGGTTCAACAGACACAGTTATTTTCCACAGCATTTTTAACCAGCTGAGCTCTTTTTCCTCATCCAAAAATTATAGGGAAAGCAGTAAATACATATTAATAAGTTTGACACAAGCCATCAATCTTACACTTTGAGTAGAGGTTCAAATACTGGCTTTGCAGAGTTTATTTTAAAAATATAGGTGATTACAACCAAGCTAATGCTTATCTGCAGAAGGTATTGGAGGGCTTACATCTGAAAATCTTCCACGATTTCCAAAGTTGTTCCTGCTGTATTTCTCCATGCATGTGGCTGTTACATAAAGTCTGTGCAGCACAGTGGGCTTTACATGCCTGCTTCTTTTACCCTCTTCTGCTCTTCTGTGGCTTATGCTGCATGTTCTCACTGCTAGGAATTTTTTCGCATCTCCTAAAATACCGCTCACAGTATCTTCCGCTTTCTCTCTCTATACAAAGTCATTCTGTGTATTCATATCTTAAATTCTGTATGTGTTTGAAACATGTATCGCAGTCTTTGTAGAATTTCCACCAGCACAGAGCTCTCCAGCTAAGCTCTTGGGATGGTCTTGTAGAGTAATTGACAGCCTTTGCATCAGATGTTTCGCTGGGCCTTTTTTTCATCAGGACAAACTGGGTAGTGCAGTGGAATACTCTTCTTCCTGGGGATACATAACAGGAGATGCCCTCTTCCATGAACTTCTAAAACATGTCTCAGTAGTTTTGTCAAGAATAACAGTGTTGGTGTCCCCTCCCAGGCCAATCATGAAGGGAAAGCACTCTGTCTCCTAGCAAAGACTAAGTGGAATGAAACAAAACCAGAACCTGCTCCTCCTCATAGGAGGAGGATTCACTGCATGCGTACACTGAAAAGACAGTGCCTAAATCATGGGTGAAATTGTTATCACAATAACCAGGCACTCCCCAGGATTTAGAAGGGCAGAGTGGGGAATACTTCTCAAAATCTGTGTCTCAGTAAAGAGTCTGGGGGAGTTTTAACAAGGCAGCAGCTCAAGGCAAATAGTTGCATGCATTATGGGGTAGGCTTACACTGCAGTGATTGATGACTTTGTGCCTGGCATGCCTCGGGTGATTGCACCAAGTGACAGGAGCATTGATCATCCTGATTCAGCGGCGGCTCTTTGTTGTGTGGCATCCACCATAGCCTCAGCCGACACCGCTCTCCCACCATCCGTGCACAGGCGCTTTTGTTCTGTGATGAGAATGAGGAGGAGCGCGAGTGTCTGGCAAGGTGGTTTCCCAGCCTTGCTGCCTCTCACAGCCGTGCCCATCTGAAGGCATGCAGGAGCACATGAATACCCACAGCCCAGGGTGGTTGGTTAAGTGGATTTTGTCTCAGAGTTGCGACGGTCTCCGAGGTTACCTCGTATGGCTGCAAAAAATTATGTATTTGTCGTTCACTACCTGTATCATCACTCATTGCCTGATTGTATTTTTGCTGCTCTTTAGAAAGTACGTCATCTTCCAGGGCATATGCTGAAGTGGTGTTCTGTCTTAAGAATAGGATCCTGTACATCCTCTCTTTCCTTTTTCATGAATCAGTGCAATATTGGTGCTAAGGCAGGTGTTATTTCATGGCCATTTGATGAAATGTGTAGAACTTTTCCAGGGAAGAGATCTTCAGCCTCTCTGCCTGCCTGTTGAAGTCAGTGTTTTCCAGATGGTTGTAACATGACTTCTCAAAGCATGTTCAAAGTCCATTTTCCGTAGCTCTTCCAAGGGGTGTAGGAGGAGCCAAAAACCTTAGTGCTCAACAGAGAGCAGCTTCAGTTTGATGGAAAGTGTATTTGTGGCAGGAGCTTCAGCCAACTGGATCTTTTAAAAGTGAATGTAAATGAAGTCTGGTAGCGAGATACCCAGAGAGAAACATGGTTTAGGTGTGATGAAATTTATTTTAATCACTTAGGATAATATTGTGGGTACCGTAAGTTAATATACTCCTTACAGCTGGGGACTTGTAGAATGGCCTTAAATGAAGATCCATCAGTGCTGCTGTTAATTATTCCTTCCATGCAACTCCAAATAAAAAAGTGGTGAGGTTTTAATCTTGTAATTACGAGAAGGCTAATAATTCTTTGCCAAAGGCCATGATGATCTCTTAAGTATGAGATAATGTAATTGCCTTATTCCTGTGCTATTAATTGTGCTCCATTTTAAAAACATGGTTATCTATCTTATGACCAAGTGGTACTCTTGTTACCTCAAAGGAAACGTGCTGTGAATGATAAAAGGATGCAACCTAAAATTCGCAGTTCTTTTGTTTGAATTTTTCTAGTTAATACTGTAACAGAAAGAGGTTAGAAAAGGGGGAACTGTGTATATTTGGTTAGTGTATTCAGCTGTGCATTACAGTTCATGTCAGGGGCCAACACTTAGCCTATGAGTTACAGGCCTTTACATGAGTATAGAACACAGGAGTTAAGAGAAAGTGGCTGGAAGATCCAGCAGGATTAGCAGAGGGACTCAGAGAAACGTAGCCCATGAAGCCACATACAGCTCACTTTATTTCTATTAGAATGAATTGTTTGTCGTTTGTAAGATGTCTTCAGGTTTTTAATCTCTAGTAATAAATCTATATAATGAGCTCATTACTAGTGAGCTGTGAGAAGATGTCAAATTTTACATTTGAAATATCAGAGTATGGTTTGACAAGGTGGCTAGGGATGAATTAAGTTTGCCATTGTTGAAATGCCTCCCTTCCTTCCCCTGCTTCTGCTTGTCTGCTTTTACTGCTTGTTTGAACATGTTAAGACACTTGTCTGGTCTCACTTCAGCTGATCCGAATTGAAGCTAGTGGAAAAAAAGAATATTTTTTTTTTGTTGTGTGTTTTTTTGTTGGTTTGTTTTCTGGTTAGCAAATTCCAACAGTTTACCTTCCAATTAGATCAGTTGCAAAACCTGTGGGAAATCTGAGCAGCAGGGAGGGAGCAGGGGAGAGAAAGGTGGAAAAATTAAGAGGGAACAGGAATTGCCCTTTCATCAAACCAGGGTGCTCATTTGGTTCAGCCACAGTGTAAAATCATGCCCTAAATTGGTGCTTTGTAGGCAGGAATCACTGCAGTTGCACTTCTGTGTATTTTCAAGAGGGGGAGGCAAGCAGAGCTGTGGAGATGTGCAGAGTATGCTTTCTGTCACATAGTGCCACTACTGTCAGCTCCTGGAGTTTTCAGTTTGATCCCTGCCCTGAATTTCAAATCCAACATGTGCAGCATACATATATAAACAGGCCTGCAAAACCCACAAAGAGGAATTGTATCCTGAGTTGTAAGAGAATCGGGATTTAAGAGTTATCTTCAGCTGTCTGCCTTGTAAATAAAGTGAAAGTTTTGCTCATTTTTTGACTATAGTCTGGGAATAATCTATATGAGTCATTGTGCCTATTTTTTAATGTATGGGATGCTCTTGGAAAGTTAACAGCAATTGGTATTTAAAGTGAATAACTGTGAGAGGTTATGCTGTAACCTTTAGTTTCTAGTTTAAAGCTGCTCTGCGTTTCAATGGTAAAGTTAATCTCTTATGGAGAAAGACGTGTTTCTGAGCAAAAGGTTGAAATAGCTTGTTATAGGGTCCCAAGCTCTTAGATGAAGTGTATTACTGGGAGCTGAGCTCCCCATGCAGCCCTTGCTGCCAGGAGGCAGTGACAGTCAGCTGAGGCCTGAGACTCTTGGCCTCTGAAGACAAGTCTCCTTTAGAGGAAGGCAGCATGAATTAAACAGCTACTGTCATGGGGTATGATGGCAGGGTACTTGAACGTAAATCTTTGTTTTCAGCTGATGTATTTTGTCTGTGTGGCGAAGTCGAAAATTTCCAGGAGGTTTTTTTTTTTCCTCTGAAGAAATTTATATTAGGAGAGGTCTCAAGTGCTAGTGTTGAGTATTGCAGCTTGGAGGGTACGCCAGTGGAACCAGAAACGAGGCATTTATAGTGTGTCTCTCTGGGGGTGTTTGTGCAGGTTGGCTGCTCTCTGTCTACGTTTGGAGAGACTTCCACGCAGACAGTCTTGAGTGAATAGTAATCTACTATTGAACATAACTTCATACCATCTGCTTTCTGAGAATAAAGTTTGTTTTGGTCAGAACTTCTTGCTGAAGAAAACCCATTAATAGCTGTTAGAAGTGTGATCCTTTTGGCTTAAGAAGCCAGGACCGTCATGCCTGCTGCATATCAGTCAGAAGTGTGGATTGGTGGTCAACAGTCAGAAACATCCAGTGCCCACACCTCTGCAGAGCACATAGTGCCTGGCATCTTTCTTTAGCAAAGGGTGAAAAGTACCTGTTACCTCCAGTAAAAACTTTGGTAGCTGATGCAATCTGTTTTCTTCATGGCATGAAAACTGTTCAGCCTTAATATATGCATGTGTAGTTTTCTGCTGGACTTTGTGTCCAGCAGTGGTAGCAGCGTGCCTGTGTCCATCATATGCCATCTGAGAATGCGTCAGGAGAAAAATGAACAGGAAAACTCCCTCTGTTCGGAGAAAGGAAGAAAAAAAAGGATCTGTTACATTCCAAAATCAGTCATAATAATGGAAGTTCACATCAGATAAATTGCCAGAGTCAGAATGGACAAACATCTGGTTTATTCATCCCTAGCTATACTAACAAAAATATGATATCCTGTTAGATAAATCACTGATCATCCTCGTTTATCTTGGCGGTTGAGCACCTTGGTATTTTTCACTTAAACAGGAACGTATCAGTACCTTACAGCTAGAATGCCTCCAGCTCCAGGTTCACAGTTCATGTGCTTCTGTGACTTTGAACTCTTCTTTTCCTGAGTTTACCAGCAGACAGCTGCACCAGAACAGATATGTTTACATGTGGGGAGTAAATGGCAGCTTGCAGCTCAGAGTTTCCATTTCCTTTTACATTGTTCAGGAATCCAGGCTCACAATTCATGTCCTAAAGTTTTGCCTCATGTGTGCGTGCGCATCTGACTTGGCCCTTTATAGTACAAATGTTTTATTTTGACATTCATTTGTTGATAGAAACGGCTGACTAGGGAGAAGCTACTTTCACTAGAAATTACCCTCAGTTTACTTGAAGTTCAATTGTAGGAGAAATATCTTTTTTAAAAAAATTCTAAGTGTAACTTTCTGTAGGGCTTTTAAGCACTATGTAAATGTGAGGCTAATGTGGAACCACTTTATGCAGCTATAGCGTGATAGATGTATTTTTAGGCAGAGAAAAATTACATTTTGTGTTAAGCATGACGATGAAACCTGATTAGCTGCTTAAACCATGTCACTGACTATTTAAGCTATTGTCATGCGTAGGTGATAAAATATTCCCAGATGTGCTTGGCAAGGCAGTAATTCCATGAAGAGGTTATGGTAATTAAAAACAAGAAACAAAACCATCAGAGTGATCTGTTCATTTGCCTGAACCCTGAAGTGGAATTAGAGACTTCAGTGAAGGGTATCAATTGTTCTGACTTTACACCACCTGACAGACTTCTCATCATTGCTGTTGCCTAATTCCACGTCTATGAGCTTTTCCTTCCTGTTTTGTACCTAATTTCGATATTTTGGGGTTCTTGCTCTGAACAAAAACTATGGTTTATTTGTTATTTTGGCAGCTGAACTGAGTGAAGTAGATGTTATGCAAATGACCGGTAGAAAGACCTATAGTAATTATGTGTTGTGTTTTGCCTACTCTTGTTCTGAAACAAGATTCCCCAGTTACCCTGATGTGTTAGAATGAGCTTAGTTTTTGGTCACCCTCACCTGGATCTTTTATGAGAAGAAATTTTTTGAACTTATTGGAGCATTTTGATGCAGTTTACTTCTGATACAGGTGTGTATATTAATTGCTAGATTTGACCTGTGGCCCACTATTAGAAGTAATGTAGTGGTAGTGCACTGCTGGTACATGACACTTTAATCTTCATCCTAATGTTCGTTATGATACTTTGGCTATAAAATTGAAGCATAAAATCAAACAGCAGAGTATTTGTAGAATTAGGTTTTGCACCTTATATGACCACACAGCAAGACAGTCCAGAGAGCTGTACTCACTTAAAATTACACCCAGAAAATAATCTTTTAGTACTTGTCTGGATCATTGTCCAGTCTTGTCAGTGCAAGCAAGAAGGGAGATCTGGAATGCAAAACAAGTCCTAGGACTGTAAAATCCCTGGTCTGGGTAGGCATATGTTGCCATGGGGTTGTGTTCTCAGGCTAGAAGTGCAAATACCTGTATGTTTTCTATGAGCTCGCTGAAGGCAAATCATTTACCTCGTTACTTTCATTAGAACTGCTGTGTTTGTGGCCAGGAAATCAAAGCAAGCAGTTAACATCATGCTGGCATCATCGCATCTATTACAAACCCCCTACCTGCTTGCAGGGCAGCAGTCCCGGTAGCAGGGATTCATGGGGCTGGGAAATGGCTGCTTGGCAGGGGACAGAATGAAGAGGCTTTCAAAGAGGGGAGCTGAAGCTGTGTAAAGACTGTGTAGGCAGGTAGTAGTAGTTGTGTCATAAACTTTCCTTCAGTTGAGGTACAGCAGACCACATCTGCTTAGGTAGTTTGTTCCCAAAATCTTCATCAGTTCACCTGTAATCTGTAATTGCCTTCTGTTGACAAACCATGTATGAAAATGTAGATTACCAAAATAAATGAACTCAGGTATTACTTTAAATTTCTCATTACATTTAAAGTGATTAGCTGTTTTATCTCATAATCTCTAAATGTAGATTAGCTTGAAACTTCCCATGTAAAGTCTGTATTTGTTTTTCATTTGAAAGCAGGAAACAATCAAAGTAATTGTATTAAGTGTTTCAGCACAAAGATTTTAAAATATAATAGCTTGGCATATTACTCTATCTTCTCACTGTTCCTCGGAGGAAATAAAACAGAGTTAGCAACTTTCATCCAGGCAGCTTTTCTACTACATCCTGTTTCCTTCCGCACGCTGGAGAAAGCACTGGCATTCCTTTCCCTTTCCTCTGCTTCAAATGAAGAAATCCCATTCTCCTGTTGTAGCACTCCCTCTCAGTGAATACCAGTCTTCTGTTAGCTTTTCAAATGTCGATATAGGATTTGGGTTGTTCAGGCAAATGTGCATTTTGCCCTCCATATCAAAGGAAAGCTGTAGAAGGAATAGAGGAATATGCACAGCTACCCAGATAAGTGCACACCCACGCACACACCCCAACCCCACCCCACCCCACGCACAGCTTTCCTGGGCATTTGCCCTGGCTGCTTAGACTGCCTGAAGGGTGTCAAGCACCTCCCAGAGAGCCCTAAAGTACTGTGTGTGCTGTTGCTGTGCTTGCTGGAAGGCTGAAATCTCTGCTTTTCTCTCACTGAAAGGTAGACTTGCAATCCCTCTTTCTCTAAGGAAAACTAACCCTTGAAAAGGCTTGGCATGAAAAGGATTAACTCCCGGGAAACTTTGTTTGGGAATGTTAGGAGACTGCTATGTGTATATGCTGGCAATCTCCATAAGAGAGAAATTATTTTCCCACCCTCTCAAGTCCTTGGTAGTTTATCTGTTGTTTATATTAAAGATTGATTGTGGTTATATATTCCTGACTCAGAGTTCTCATTAATCACACCGTGCCACATAAGAGCCTGGAGAAGAAGAATGGGGGTTACTGGAAAGCAGACATGTGATCCCTGGTTCTGCTTTTAACTTTTAGTATGACTTATCCTGACGTTAACTTTGTTCCTGTGAATTATTGTGTTTGTGTAAACCTCTTTTTTTTTGTTTCCATGTTTGGTATGTCTGTTTTTCTCAGGGCTATTCAGAAAAAGATAATATACTTATTACAATGAATTTGGAGAACTTGCCATGTTACTATTTCAAGAGGTCCATGCTCTCCCCCACATGCGCACCCCTTGTTTGCTAGCTCTTGCTTCCTCCCCCAGCCCCAGCAGCCATTTCCTCCCTCTGAGCAGAGCCACGCAGGCAATTGTTTCAGCCTGTGCAAAACGAAGGGGTGGAAAAGGACCCGTGGGGTGAGGACAAATGCACAAAGGCTGGAACTTCCTAAAGCGCATCAGCTGCCAGCAGAAAGATACTTTCTCCTACAGCAGCAGAGCTGGTCTTCACCTCCTCCTCCTTGACCCTGCTGAAGGTTTCCAGCCCCGAAATGTTCAATCAGCTGTTTGTGGTCCCCTTCTAAGTATGGGAGTCAAAACTGCTGGCAAAAGGGACAGAAAGAAAAGGGAATTTACTGGTTTTTGCAAGCTGATCGGGGTTACAGGGACACATTACCAGCTCTGCTTGAGGAGTCAGGTTCAGGAGCCTCTGATGCAAGAGATTTTCCGACCCTGACTTGTCTGGCTGAAAGTCCCTTCACATCTTCCAGAGGCATGCATTGATCCCAGCTCTTCAGTGTCTTCTGGTGGGAAATAACATCATCAGCAAATTTTTTTCAACCAACAGGAGATTTAATCCCTTGAATTTTTGAACTGCTGCGCGCTTGTGTTTGTCTAATAAAAAGAAATTATTTGGATTTTAAAAGAGGCAATCAAAATATTTGATATTTGACAAATCAGAGCAAATTAGCTCTGAAGAGACTGACATTAAATACAGATTATCTTCTCTTTCATTTGTAGCTCTACTAAAAATACTTCGTCAGGCATATCCTAATTCTGCACAGATTTTTTTCGTGAGTCGGATTAAATTAATGTCTTACTTCTTTGGTGCAAAGTCCCATTATAGAATTCACTGTTTAAGAGTATCTTCCATGCTGAGACATGACTGTAAATGCTGGTTTGTGTTTTAATTAAACATCTGCTCCACAAAGGCAAGAGATGATCAGAAGTTCTGCAAACCTAGGAGAATTTAGGTCCATTAATTATGATGAAAGCACATCTTCAGTGAAATCAAGGCAAGAGGAATAATGTAGGGAAGTCTTAGATCTGTAAGAGTTTTAAACATTTAAAATAAATATAATAACACAGAAAAGCTATTTTAGAGGACTATATGTTTTTAAAAGACTTTGATTCCAACTAATTTGGATTGCTTGGGTTTTTTTCCCCCATGTGACTACTTTTGATGACATATTGTACATATCAAGAATAAGAGAATTTATTTCTGAGTTGGGAATAGTTTTTTAATCAGACTCAGTAATGTAAATAGACCCCTATTTGAAAGTTCATTCAAAACTGAGTACTGGTGTATGTTTAAGTGCACTGTATGCTAAAGTAGAAATATCCCCCAGTGTTTAACCGAAAGTATGTTTTATGTGTGGTTTTGTTTTGTTTTTTTAATGTTTAACAGTAACTGAAGCTGGCTTTGGTGCTGACATTGGGATGGAGAAATTCTTCAACATCAAATGCAGAGCCTCTGGCTTGGTTCCCAGTGTGGTTGTACTTGTTGCTACAGTGAGGGCTTTGAAGATGCATGGAGGTGGGCCAAATGTAAGTTTTTGCACCTTTCTTGGAAAATAAAATTGTTGCTAGTATTTGAAATAAGTAAAATATATAGGTTTAAGAAATACTGGGGGTAGCTTATGGGGCAGTATTTAGGTATCACTCCTGAGTTACCTCATTATATAGATATTACCTCCAAAGGTAATGCAGGAATGGAAAGGCACAAATGAAAGAAGAGGGTTGAAAGAGCTCTGAAGTACTACTACATCTTGCTAATGGAGGGAAGTTTGTTTGCATGAAAAAAAAAGCTGTAATATGCATATATATTCTTTTCTCTGCATTTTGAAATAGCATTTGTAAGTGCACTGAAGTAGTCGCAGGCTGGGAAAGTTGGCAGCTGAGGAAGAATGAGAAGAGTTCAGGTTGCAGTATGTGAGCGGAAGCAGGGAACATTGGTAGTGAAGGTTTCGAGATTTTTTCACTGCGATAATGAGAACACCTTCTGTCCTTTTAATCTGCTCTGGTTAATTCCCTTAGGGATACTAAGGTAACTGATAAAATTGTGCAAGTGTTTTCCCAGTGTACCGAAAGTCACAGTGTATCATTTTTGGCTATTTAAGCCATGAAGAGACTTGTACAGATTACTGATTATAGAAGTATTCCTCAGTCATACAATCAGATCGGACTCTGCTAGCCAAGCAGACAAACACTTAACACCTAGAAACACTTCCATCTGCCCAGCAGCAAACAAGTGAGTGATGCTGCCAGGGAAACAGTCTCACTGGGTAAAAATACCAGAGCTGTTTCCACAGCCACAAAATTTTGGAATGCATGGTCTCCCTTACAGCTAGTCATCTCTTAGAGCTAAAGCTGAGCTGTCCTTTTTTAGTCTTTCAGGTTGACATAATTATATAACTTTCTCTCATTTTAGTCCACTTTTAATGTAAGTTTTCTTTATTTTTAATTATATTGCTCCATGCATATCAGGGCAGGTATATTGTCATGTGTGTTCAGTCTAGCAAAAATGGAACTTAAATATGTCTTAATAACTGTCTCTATTTCTGTCTGATCTGTGTCTTTAGAAGTATAAAGCTTTCATTTGTTTATTTAATGCATTATAGAGGCATGTAGAGTACCAGATACTTTTACTGGGAGGTTAACCGTAAAATGGACCAAGACCAGTTCTTGAGAGAAAAGTGACTAAGTCCGGTGCCTGGCATCGATGTATGTAGTCCTTGAAGACTCAGTGTAGTATCCTGGTGATACTCGTTGTTTGTATACCTTTGTGCTTTCCAGCAAAGTAAATTACTTGCGTGCGGTTCCTTGCCATGGGCAGTAATTACAGGACACCCAAAGATGATGTTCCTCTTCTAGTCATCTATGTTACTGTTATTCCTTCAGCCAGCTGTTGGAGGTTGCTGTCCGTCGTCTTTGCACTGCTAGTGCGTTGTTAATCATGTAGACTGGGATCCAGTTATCTCCTCTCTAATGAATCTTTTACAACTAGTTGCT
>WEKW01003413.1:80279-98886 GCA_013389905.1 Sula dactylatra | reverse complement strand
TTCTTCTTGTACCAGTATAACTTGGAATAAAACAGAAGCTGCAGTCCAGCTATGATGTGTGCAATGTATGTGCTGACTGGCAGTAGAGAAAGTAAACAAAAGTGCACTTCTGATCATTTAGGATTATGACAAGTGTCAATCTGTGATGATTTTAGTTGTTTATTATTCCAGGTGACTGCTGGTGCTCCCTTGAAGAAAGAATACACAGAAGAGGTAAGAAGAACTATTATAAGACTTTAGGAGAAGTTTTTGTTTAAAGGGACAAAATAATGCGGTATATGGAGGATCAGAACTTCTCATTCCTCTAGCTGCATAGTGCGCAGCCTCAGGTTTGACAATAGCATGCTCTAATGCTGACTTTCAGTGAACACCTTTAACAGGCATTGCCAACAAGTAAAACCATCTCATCTTCCCCCAGCCACCTGGTGTTATCTCTCTTGTGTGTGTTATGTGTGTGACTGCATGGTAGATTGTACTGAGGAGCTGAGCTAGCTGAAAAATAACTTTTTTTTCCAGTAGTTTTTCCAGGACCACTAAGTTTTCAGACTGATCAGCTCTTCATTCCAGTCCATCATACAGGCGTTTATGGCAGCACAAGAGCAGAGTGGTGCAGGGGTTAAAGACACTCCCTGAAATCAATGATAGCTTAACCTGTTCATTAAACAACAGGTTTAATCTATTTGTGCTTCACATCTGGTGTTGGATATCACTCTTCAAACAAGAGTGGATTCTACAGGTTTGTTTTCTTTGTCTCTTCGCTGCAGACAAATTCTGGTCTTCCGGTTTTATCAGGCTAAGGATATGTGTGTTGTTGCAATTAATGCAAGGCCTGCAAAGTGTGAGGTAAAAGAGTAAATAAGGAAATCCAGTAATGTGCTTTTATCTGGGATATATGTGTATAGAGAGATTAAAATATGCATCTAACACATCTCTATGTCAAACCCCACCCCACTACTGTAGTTTGTTTATAAACTTTGCAAACAAGAGACTAACAGCCCTCTCACAATTGTGACAGGCAACCAGTCATCAGCTGCACTGTGTTCTTGTGTCCCAGAAAAGAGCAATACATTAGTGTATGAATTTTGGGCACTGCTTGCTTGCGTTAAAAATGTCTGTTGCTTATTAATTGAAATAAGAATTAATAAGATAAGTGCCAAAATATTTTTGTCTGGAAGCATTTTACTTGCCTGCAGCTGTCATGATCAGCACTGTTTATGTTCAGTTTCATGTATGGAAGATTCTTTGGCTGGATAAGACTTGATGTATCTTACCATTTCCATTAATTTTTACTTAATTGCACAGAACCTCCAGCTGGTAGCTGATGGCTGCTGTAATCTACAGAAACAGATTCAAATTACTCAGCTCTTTGGAGTTCCTGTTGTGGTGGCTCTAAATGTCTTCAAGTAAGTCTGTTCTTTCATTACTCTTGTGAGTAAACCCACAGTTCAAATTTTACACTTTTCTCGGTTTTTAAATTAATCAGTTTTGGCATGAAGAGAAGAAGCTATTAAAGAATTTCCTTTTTTCATCATGAATATAAAGACCTTTAAATCCTTAACTTGCCACTGAAAGTATATACTTTTAAGGAAATATTAATATTCCATGTTAATTAACTATAACAATTTTAAAAAGTGTTCTTGAAACATGTAAATACATATGCTGTATATAAATGCATTAGGTATGTGGCACAATTTCTGTATTGATTTGGTTTACAACTGCTGATGGTAGAATAAGGCTAAGTATATAAGGTTATAAAAGAGAATAAATTAACCAAACAGTTCCATTTCATTATTCTGTTTGGCAGAACTGACTCTCCTGCTGAGGTTGATCTGGTGTGTAAGATTGCAAAACAATCTGGAGCATTTGATGCTGTACCCTGCAATCACTGGTCAGCTGGTGGTAGAGGAGCAGTAAAATTAGCTCAAGCCGTGGAAGAGGCAGCCAATCAGAAAAACAGTTTCAAATATCTCTACAGCTTGGAGGTAAGAATTTTTTTTTTTTAAAATGAATGCATTCTGCATCAGTGTTGGATTTAAAACAAGAAGAACACTGCAGCAAAGCTATCTAACTTACTTGGAAAGTGGCTTTACTTGGCTTAAAATCACAAAAGCTGGAGAGAACATTAAGAATGCTCTTCTTTCTACATCCCATAATGAGTCCTGTGCTGCTGTAGGCAATCGTTCCCTTTTGTTTGCAAAGTTTTCTGATTAAAGAGTTTCCCTGTTGACTTACCTTGGTGCATTTCACACCAAGGACAATGGTCTTCCCCTTGGATGGCCTTAGGAAACTGCCAATTCAGTGTGCTCTAATTTTCACTGATGAGGTTTTTCCACTGATTACATTCTGGGGTTCTTCCACCTGTCATTGTTCCTCTGCTTGGGCTCTGTGTTTAATTTGCTTAGCCATTAGTCAGATAACCTAACAGAAGATAGTGTGGTCCAAGTTTCAATCCCTTGTCTGCCAGAGATGGTGACTCTTTCCATGTCTTGGAGACTTTGTTACTGCAGTTGTCTGCAAGGTAGCATCGCAGCATGGTGAGCTGTCAAGAGGAGCAACTTGCAAGGAAGGGCTGTTTGGGCCCCTGAAAGCACTATGCTGGAGTACCACCATGCAGGCAGAACATTTGGAGGGACATATTGCCAAGAAGGTTATACAAATAATTTCTCAGGACCTTCCTGACTATCCAAATGTAGGCAGGTTAAAATTTGGGCAGCAAAATAGACTTCTCTGGCACCAAGGAAGCCCTTGTCAAATTTCAGATCCTGTGCCCCGGTGCTACTTAAGTTTCTTTAGAAAATATTTGAATGCTGTTTTTTAACAGCAGAACCTCGGCTTCATTCTTTTAAATGGCTGAAAGTTCCTGTTTTGATTCTTCACGCCAGAAAAAAGTTCAACCTAAGGTAGATATGCCCTACTGTTGTCTTTCACTTTCTCTCCTCCCTGATATGTACCTTGTATCTGTTGTACCCATTTTATTTCTTCTTTCCACCTCCCCTACTGTTTTCCCAAATGTCAGTAATCCAGCCAACTCCTATTAGTATTAAACACTGCCTTCACAGATAAAACCTTGGGAATGTAAGTGCTGCGGCATCTATTCAGGGCGTTTTGCCCACAGAACATTTTTTACAGCCAAACAACAGACAATGTATGTGCCTTTCTGAGTTTGTCTCTAATGAGATGCTCTGGAAAGTGAGGATATCATTTTATGGGGTTTGCATAATAAAATGGAAAAAAAATTCTTTCAGAAATACTTGTAAGAGTTTTCCCCATAGGACACTTGTGTTACAGAGAGAGCACATTAGCGTTTGACGGGTCCCATATTTAAGCTCTGATGTTACTATATTCTATGTAGCTTAACAATCTTGTGGTATGAATGAGTAGAAAGGATTGGTAGGGGTGGACTCTGCTTCTGTGAAGGAAGAAAATGAGATTGATTTCTATTTTAATGTCTTTCCCAGACACATCTTTTTGTGCTGTGTCGCATAAGCAGCATGATTTTAAGCACAAAGGGAATGAATCACATCTTTACATCAACTTAATATCCCGTAACTTAACACAAGTATTATAAGCCTCAAAAATATGTTGAAGGGATTTTATAAAAACATATAAAGATTTTAAAATCCTGTAAAAAAGTAAATTCAGGCCAACAAAAACAACAAAGTATAAAGTTCAGGCTTCTGTTTCATTCTTACTGTGCAAAGGATGGGGACTGAAGTGGTTGGAAGTAGGAGAGTGAAACAGCAGTGCTGTCTCTTGTACGGTATGGTAGGTCATTTGGTCACTCAGCCTGTAGGGACATGAAGAAAAGCCACCTCTTCTAAATGAGCCTGCCTAGATACTAATTAAGGTTGTAATAGGATTTTTTGATGTAGCAGTTTTGAGGACTGACTTCTACTGTTCAAAGGGGCAACTATGACAGAAAATTAAGAAAGAGAAGAGGTAGAAGATGGGTTTAGACAGATAGTTTCCCTCTGTCATTGTACCTAAAGGGGATGTAAATGAAAGGACATAGTTCCATCCCTCGTTTTTCCAGTGACTGCCGGATTTGTCCAGTTACTTGAATACGTTGAAGCCCTGGTTGCCTCAAGTTTGACGGGGTTTGCTGTGGTGTTTTGTTTTTTAATTTTCTTTCCCCTTTGGAACATCGAAGGGGGAAATACTCTGCATAAAACCACTACCACTTCTTTCCTATCTCTGTCTTTATGGTATTACTCTACTCTTCACTTTACTCCATGTCTCTGTTTAGTCCTTGGATGTCTATGCATCTTATGTTCCTCAGTCTGTAAAACTTCATCCGAATTTACTTCCAAAATGAGCTATAATTAGAACAACTTCCAACAGCACAGACCACTGTAGCCGTAATAGATTCATTCAACATTTTGATGTTTTGTTAGAAAGCATTACCCTGGGGATTTAAAAACAAAAGCTAAAACCCCTATGTGTAAAACTGTTTTAGATCCTTTTTTACCAGAGAGACCAAAGTATGCAGCAAACTGTATTATTAGTGTACAGTCAGACACCTAAATACAGGATAGTCCAGGTCAACTGGGCTCTCTTTGGGTTTTTCCAAATGGCATGAATCTCTGCAGTGCTTTATGTAATTTCCACATGTATATCTGGAAACAAAGACTTCCTTGAAAGGTGTTTACAATTGAGTATAATGTGAGAAGAATGAGAAAATCTTTTCTAGATCTGTCAAATAATGGTAAAAAGTTGAGGATCAGCGTTTTTTTTTTCTCAATCCTGAGCTATGTTTATACATTTATACCATCTTGTCCAGTTATACCCAAGCATGTACTGAATGAGCTATTTTAGACAGTGGACACAACAGAGTTTTGTCAGTTCAGAACTCGGGCTCAGCTAAGTGGCCCTGTTGAGTGTCATAGCAAGCTAGTCTAATCAGAAGACTGTTCTAATGTGGTTATATTCCTTGAAGCATCTCATTCAATCTGTTTAAACTTCCTCAGGTGTCTCCACGTGACAGTGTTCTGTAGTCCTACTTTTAGGTTGCTTTTCAGGTTCTCTTTATTTATTTCTCTAAGCAGGCAAGCTTTTGTTTTTATCCTAGTAGCTGATGCTTGTACTTTTTTTTAATACTTCTTGATTGTAGCAAGGGTTTGTTTGACATTTGGTATTAGATGAACGAATATTTTTCAGGAGTTGAAATGAGAACAGAATAAGCTTCAAGCATGTTTTGAGGGCAGTGTGAAGAATAGCTGCATATATGATTTTGTGAGTGCATATGTGAGCCAGTATCGTTTCATGGATCAAGTACAAGAAGTGACATCTGACAAGTAACCCCAGCACTGTTGTCACTTTAAAAGTGTAAGAAAAGGACATAAACAGATGCACTGTACCTTGAAAAGCTTACAGTATTAGGAGTTGCACAGGGTGGGGGGGGAAGTTCAGGAGCAAGGATGATTTTTTATATGATAGGCTCCAGAGTTTATAGCATAGTTTAGAAGATTATTGGCAGTAGTCATAATAAATACTATAGTAGTGTGTGGTTTTAATATGGATTTTTGCCCCCACTGCACACTCTTATTTTACTGTTGAATTTGTTTCTTGCCGAGTATTTCTCTTTAGTGTTTGGAGGATGGGTTTGTTTTAAAGGCCTCCTGAACTCTCTATGAAATAATCTGTGCTTTTTTTTTTTTTTTTTTTAATATATATTCTTGCTACATATGGAAAATATCAAAATATCAACTCTCTTATCACTGTTGACTTCCTCTCTGGGTTCACTTTTCTTGAAGTATGGGTCTTTAAGTTGCAGCAGAAAGCTATTACTCAAAATAAAGTTGACTGACCCATTAAAAGTAAGTTTAGATAACTAGGGGGAGTATAGGAGAGGATGGAAACATACGCATCCTATTCCCAAACTTCTCTGGCTTCAGTGCCTGTTCTTGGCAGGGGGAGAAGCTATATTCCCCACTAATGTATGCCTGATGAGTAACCTGCCTTCTTGTACTATCCTGGTCTCCTCTCTTCTCTTGTGGTGAGCTCCTCCTTGACTTACAACAGCCCTCCTCAACCTGGGGAGGAAGCATAAGTCTGAATAAGGCAGGCATTAGGTTTTTAAGAGCTGCATTGCCCCTTCCTGCAAGGCCGTTGGAGTGCAGTGGGCTAACACTCCAGGAGATAGAAGAGAGAAGGACAGGTAGACGGCATGAGGCAGGATCAGCATATCTGGCCAGTCAGCGAGTTAGCATTGTCCCCATAAAAGACTGACACGGTAACCTGACAGATGTGATTGAAGAGCCTCAAATCACCTGATTTATGCTGCATTGGAAAATTAAATTGAGCAGTGTAAAGGTCACAAAAGGGAGGGAGGAGAAGGGATTGTTCCAGTCTTCCAGGTTTGTCAGATGACACCTATTTTTGCCAGTGTTCTGCCTTTAGGTAATATCATGACAAATGGAAATATTTCCAAGTTGTACTGTGGAAGTTGATTGCACAAATATTTTGGCAGAGAGCGGTGGATTGCCTGGCCAGTCTGCGGAACAAAGGAGAGTTTTCTCAGCTTGGGGCCATCCACTGGGAATGAGGTTGAGTAGCAGCACTTCTTAGGAAGACATTCAAGCAGTTAGCAGCCTCAGCACTGGTATTTTTCATCCCCTGCTGGGAGCATAATAACAGCTTGGGCAAATCTGGAGCATCTGAGCCCACAGTTTTGGCTGCCCCTGCCTCTGTTGTGCTGTGGCAGTATGGTGTGGGCTCATTTCTTCCAGTCTTGGTTTCAGCTGTCAGAGACGATGGATCACTCAAAGGAGTCTAAGGGTAGCATCAAAACAGAGAAAACTCTGCCAGCAGTGGTTCTCTGTGTGTTATCTTCTCTTCTCTTCCATCCACGGGCCATGGTCTCCAATAACAAGAAAGCTGTGAGTAATGAAGGAGGGAAGAAACCAGTCAGTGGAGGAGAAGGCTCCTTGGTGCATGTACAAGGAGAAGGGGATTGGTTTGAAGAGGAAGGCAGAGTCAAGAAGGGCTCATGGGGCCTGGGTTTGTAGGATGCTGACCTCCAGGCGAATGACTTAAGGCAGAGTGTTTCTCTTCATCTGTAAACTGGTCAACTTTTCAATCCCATTGTGATTGAATGGCGGTGTGGGGGTGTGTGTTAGTGTTATTTTCTGTTTCCTCCACTAATACCATGAAGCCACTAAGCCATGAAAGCCATCCATCGTGTGTCTGCTGTCACATCAGCCCGACATATCTCTGTTCTTTTGCCTAAGAGGCAAGTAACTTTTGTGTTGGTCTTTATACAGCATGGAGTTCAGTCATGTATGGACCCAGTGGAAGGTCCTTAAGCACTAGAGTAGGAATAAATAAAATTATATATGCTCCTTACTGAAACTTTTCCTAATAAATGATGAAGATCATTTCTCATCTTGAAATGCAGGCTGTGCTGCCCTCCAGGGTATGCCGGTCTTTAAAGTATTTCCCCCCACCCTACTGCTAGTAAGCCATCTAGCTGTGAAGCCACATTAAAGAGGAATTCCACAGGGCTGTACCAGCCTCTCCTCCCACTCCTATCAAAGAGATTTCAGTGGAGTCTGGACACTTCTTTCACTGAATTGGGTGTTCTAGGGTTGGAAGCTATCTTTCTTCCACTCCATCTCTTTTTTTTGTGGATGTAGACTCTTGACGGCACTGTACTTTTATGTTTGTTTTCATTATTTTCCTATTCTTTGCATGAAGCAATTTTCTTAGGCAGAGCTGGGGTTTCAAAGGCGGGGAAATTGAAAATAAATCTCTAAGGCCACAGGCATAGGTGTTGATTCACAAACTGTTTAACTTGACTGAGTATGCTTTTCCGCAAATTAAAAAACACTTGCCCTGTGCCAGCAAAAGAGGAGGAGTGCTAAAGACTTGGGAATCCTTTTGTCAGCCACAGATCCTCTGGAACCAGAATATACAGATACATTAATAAATGTGTTTCTATTTTATACAGGGGAAAAGCTAGAGGTAGGAGTTTGAATGTGCCGAGTCAGCTATTGTTTTAGCACTGCACTCTGTCATCCCACACAGCACCTTCAGCCATACTCCCATCATATGTTTGCATTTGGCAACCTTCCTAAGAAGAGGAATGAATGATGTTTGCATACTGTTTCACTTAGCCAACCACCAATTCTTTATTATTGCTTTCAGTGAATGCATAAGTTAAAATTTAAAAAAAAAAAGTGCAACTGCCTTGAATTTTAAGCTATTGTGTTAAAATACAAGCAGCTTAGCAACAGTAAACCCAGAGATTAGTGACCTTATAATTAAACCCGTGATCTCATAATTAAAAATAGGCAGTGAGACTAAAATGAATGTTTAAAGAACTTGAAGTATTAAATGTGTGAGTTACAAGTGAATAGTGCTTTTATGTATTCTCTGGTTAAATGCAAGTTTTTCAGCAGGATCTTAAGTTTTCTCAGAGAACAAAGTAGTTTTAAATATTTATGTTGTATAACTGTGAAGAGATCCTTTCAGACAATGCTGCACTGACAGGCATTCACTTAAGGTATTCAGTTTAAGCTAGGTAGCACCAGTGCTTCTCACAGTAGCGTGGCTTAGCTGCAACCTGGTGGAATGAAGTATGACTATGGACTTACTGCTGTTGGCTTTCCGGAGATGTTTTCTATTAGAAAACATTCTCTTTTGGTGAGGGAGTCGGGGAATGTTTAAAAGCAGATGAAAGGAAGAAGGAAAGGAACGGGGGTTGTTTTCAGCAATCTCAGGGATTGGCTATGGGGGTTAAAAAGGTGACTCCTTTCTCCAGTAGCCAAAGAGATTAAAGTCAGGTGTCCAGATTAGGATGCAAAAGATGGGAATCCCAAGCCAGGTCCCTGGTAATCTACATGTTTCATTTCACATGATACTGACCTTTGGCAACAAGACTGATTTCAAGAATGCCAGCCCAAGCCACCTCTCCCTGTCCCAGCTCGCTGTTTCTGCTAGTACCTTTCAGGGATCAGATTTGAACAGTTTGAGCAATTCTCTCTGTAGAGACAGCGTTTAAGCCATCTCTGTCTCTCTGCTTTATACTGGCTTTGCCTTTATGGTAAACTGGATGTGTGAACTGCTTTGGGTTAAAACAGCTTTTTTTTTTTTTTCCCCTTGGGTTATGGTTTGTCCTCTATCACTTTCTCTGGTATGTGCAGCTGCACAAACAGCAGCGCTGCCCTCTCAGTTGCACTGGCATAGGGGTGAGTGTGAGCAGCAGAGGAAGGGAGGATGAAGGAGGGTCTTTTGAAGCTGGTCTGCTGGCCATGGAAATCCTCATCAAGCCCCTTGGGGAAAAATGATAATCCACAGTTTGCTATTATAGCTGAAGGAAGAGATGAAGAATGAAGGAGATGCGAGGAAAGGCTAGCAGAAATGGAACACTATTAAATTACATTTTGGTAAAAACCTTGCTGTTGATAGTATTGGAAGAAAGAAGATTGTGTAATAAACAGCACCAGTTTGCACTGCCATCACATCTTGCAAGGGGGATCGCCTGGAAGTAGCAGTATGGCTGGGTGACAACACTGGTGTGATTTCATCTTGGATAATCAGTTCAGTCTTGGGAAGGTCAGGGTCTCCTCTTTATCAGTGCTGATTTCTTGCTTTAATTGTTCTCTATCAAGTAATGAAATGTACAGCTACACAGATCTGTTTTTGTGAAAGCAGTTTGTGCACTTTTGCTATAGCACTTGTTATGCTTTAGCCAAGGAGATAATCCTGTTTACGGTGTGCGTGCTTGGCAGCCGCAACAAGCACGTGTGTTTGTGCTTGCCTCAGAAGAAGCATATGGCTTTGGTAGCTCTGAATATATGAGATTTCAGAAATGCACATTGTCTCTGCAGGGCTGGGGAGGTCAGTTGCTTCTGAGGGAAACATCAAAGCTACTTAACTGTCAGCAGATATTCATAACTTGTGGCCCTGTAGCACCTTCTCATGTTCAGTATAAGTTTACATTGAGTAGTTCATGCTATCATTTTCTCAAGAAGCTAAAACTGAATTTGGAATGAGTTCTCTGAAGCTGCCATAATTCCTTCAGCAGTAATCCTAATACATAGTTGCATATCTCTAAAAGTCAGGTTTTGTCTAAATCCATGCTGTCTGTTGTGTGTCTGTCACCTGTTCTCCACCTAAATGTGCTTAGTTGTGTAACATTCACAATCTTACATAAGGGAAATAAGAAGAGGAACAGCTTTTATTGCTGATCCTGACTCTTGTGCTTTTGGCACTTCACACATATTATAAATATCTTTACCACCATAGCCGCCCAGAATAGCAGAGGTGCTGTGGAACCAAGTTGCTGTTCATATGGGTTCATCGACACTCACCGTTCGGGTGAGACGTTTCATCCTCCCTTCATTAAGACTGTTTTACTGATGGCCTACAAATAGTTGCGTCAGTGTGGCTGAGGGTGCCACATTGTAGTTTGCGAGTGGGAATGAACAACTGGTTCAGGAATATCCTAGGCCATTGTAGAAAACTCTCAGACAAGAAAAGTGAGAGATGTGAAAGTGCTTATTTTTTCTGTCTGAGATATGTGGATTCTGCTGGCAGATATTTGACTACGGTGTTTAAGGTACAAATCGGTAGCTCACATGATTTTTTTAGAAGAGTCTGGTATCAGCTGGAGCAAAAATTCAGCTTAAAATCCCTTAATGATTTAGTTACTTGTGCAATATGTCTCTATTTTTCAGCCCATTTGAATTCAGGTAAGCACTTTTCCATATGAATTAGCACTGTGAAACGTTATGACATATGGCGGATGCCTGTGCCCGTCAGTGAGAGTATTTTCATAGTGAGGTGCTGAATAATCAACAGTTTTGTTGAAAACCTAAAGCTAAACTTGCCCTTAAAGACCAGATAAGAAAAAGTAAGAATTGTTCCTACAAGTGCATTGTAAACATCCAGGCTTCTGCTATGGCATATACATAAAAAGCCTCTTTAATTACTAGAGCTTCTTTTCTGATAAATATCATCATATTAGTTTCAAGCAAAATGAATTTTTATTTCTCATGTAAATTATTTGGTGGCTTTTTTTCGGAAAATACTTCAAGTTAAATTAAAATGAAGTTTCCTAGCAGTATTATTTGATAACTGAAACAGGGGAAACTTTTTAGCTTGAAATGCTGTTACACTATGATTCTGAATAGATAATCCCATAAAAATCCCAGTAAATACTAGGAAACAGGTGGATCCTTAGCGTGGTGTAGTGTACTCCTATCACTACTCCTGAAACTTCAGGGAGGAAGCATGTCTGAGAGTGTGCACATACATGGGCTGTGTTAATGCATATAGAGCATCTGGGCTGCCCTGGAGGTTTCTGTCTGAATTGGGCTCAGCCAGGACTCATCTGCCTGTGTTGTGAGGTTAAATAGGCTCAAACTCTGTTCTGACACCATGCACATTGCCTCACCCGTTTGTATGCGCATGCCTTGCATAAACAAGCGATGGTCTTAGGAAACCACTTTTGTTTGCCGTTCACACTCCCGGAACTGCTTCCCCACTAGTGATTCTTCTGAAGTTAAATTTGCAAAATTTGATTTGTGGGTATCTGAAGTATCTGAAATTCTGGTTAAAAAAACCAAGCGTAAATCTGTAGCGATACAGTTTGACTGTCCAGCTCAGACTCAGTCATGCAAGATACTGAGCACATCCCAGGAGGAGCAGAATGCCACCACTGTCATTAAAGCAGTCTGCTCTGACGTTAGCCAGAGCCCTGCTGGGTTTCGTTTGGAAGCTATACAGCTACAGTTGCTGGAAGGGGGCTGAGGGTGTAGTAATTATGCTGCTGTCAAGTTAGTTTGAAATATTTTGACACAAATGCAAGTTGAATCTAAATGAACATCTCCATCTCAATGAATTTACTGAGGTTTAAGCAGAAAGCTGTTAGTTTTGATATTGGCCTACTGACAACGGGGAGTAGAATTCCTTTTGCTTTTGCTGTTAGTCTTTGACCGCAAGCAAACAGCACCCAAAAGGCAAGTTAACTGATACATTTTCGATTTCTTCCACTGTGTTCAAAACTGCCGTGGATATGAATGTACGTAATAATCAACCTGGAAGATGTTTCATCTCGTGATGGCTATCCACGTCACTGAAGTATTCCATTTGGCTTAATGCTGCCAGGAATTGTATCCAGGATATTTGGAGTGTGTTATCTCCAATCCTCATTAGATTTTATTTTAAATGCTTGTATTCCTGTAACAAGCCTGAAGTCAAGAACATGACATCATTCCACCCAATTAAGATGCAATAACCGTATAGTCAGCATGTTTGGAAGGTGTCTTGTGGAACATCTTTAAACCTCACTTTGAAATTTTGTATCTGAGGGAGGGATTTTATTTGAGCCTTAGTAGCTTTTAAGTGCCTTACATTTAAGCTTTCTGAAAGTCTGGCAAGCTTCTTTTCTTGTGATGTCTTTGTTACTAGAGTTCTTCATTAATGTAAAGGCAGACTACTTTAAACTTTAATTTTTCTAAAATTCAATCATAAATACAAAAAAGGTCAGTCTGACACAAACCCTTCAACTGATGGATCTTTGCAGCAAAACCATTACTTCTAGACAGGCATTGCAGAAATGTGATTAACTGTGGAGATTCCTGTAAATGCGCCAGACAGAGTTTGTTATTCACAAACCAATTTCTTGCCTTTGTTGGAATAAAATGAAGTACTTCTGGTTTGTGTTCTGGTGCTTTTTGTATTGCTTGAGGTTACCAAGTCTTCTTCTCCAAGTGGTAACTCTTTAGATTTTGGTCAACACTTCTTCCACGTGTTGTTAATTAAATATGCTAGAGTACAATTTACTGGTGGGGTGTTCCCTGGAGCATTGCACACGTCTCTGGCCATCTGAGGTCAGCGCTAAAGTAGCTGAACTGGTGGTATGATCCTGTGTCCGTTGTCCTGTTCCTATTGAAAGAAGTTGAAGAGGTTGGCTTGTTTAAAATAGGCTATAGGGGTCATAATTACTTTCTCCACGGTCACTCAAAACAAAAGGAGACAGAACGAGGAAAGAGTTGTTTACTCTAAACAAACAGAAATGATGGCACAAAAAGGAAACGCCTGGTCTCACCGCAAAAAACTGTCTGCTGAAAATCTGTGAAAGGATTTCTAACAGCCTGAATGTAAGAGTCTGCATCTGTCTTCAAATAGAAGCCATAAACGCAGAACACGTGTCCAGTTTGAGCTGAATAACATGATGTGGATACTCCTGGAGACTGAGGTTGAACTTAGTGATTTGTGATTTCAAAGTGTATCCTAGAATGCTTCCATATTCTTTTTCTTTTTAAGTGTCCTAACTGGTTTACAATATCAGTGCCACAATGCAAAATACATATGTTGGGAAGGACAGGAGGTGAGAATAAAAAAAAAAATTACAATCAAAGGAGCAGTGATGGGTCAGGAATTTTCTGCTACAGTTCCTTGCTTCTCAGAGGAACCTTCCCTGGCTGCCTGCTACTTTGCCTTGTCCACTCATTGTATAAGTTATCTTTATTAAGAAACAAAATTTATTTGCCTGTTGATCCATGTTAACCCAGTAGAGCTTGCTTCCTTGTATCTGCAGTGTGTATTAGCTCTTGATTCTTAAAATTACATGGCAGTAATTTTCTTCCCCCACTTTAGGTAAGAGTGTAAGCTCATGTTGTCAACTTTGAAATGCACAAATTGTGCAGCTCCTAAATGATGGAGTAGCTGAAATTATGGTTGTAATTCATGTACCTGTAGCTGAATATCATATCTGTCACCAGTGCCCTATACTTGGTTTAATGCTTTAGCAAGCCTGTTTAACAAGGATGAATCTAAATGAGAGATTCAGATTTCTCACTCAGCAAACAAGATGCCGGCTTCTCTTGGCTAATGTTTATCCTTGTATTGTTACCTTGTCTCTGCAGCTTCCTATTGTTGAAAAAATAAGGATCATTGCTCAGAAGGTGTATGGAGCTCAGGATATAGAGTTGTCTCCCACTGCGCAGTCACAAGTTGATTGTTACACCCGGCAGGTAAGAATTACGCAGTCAGGTACCTGCTGGCTGAGAGTCTTAGGTAACCTCAGGCTGTAAAAGGTTCTCAGATTGGAGTGTTTAGTCAAGCTTTGCTAAAAGGCATGAGCTTACCCATGGTGCTAAACTATGGAGGTCAGTATGGATTGGTTTAGATTAGATTAGATAGAACAGAATGGTTTTAACCTTGAAAGCTATCTCCTGTAAGATATGTATGGTGTTTGGAATCATTCTGAGATTGTTGATGAAACTCTGCACTTTCTATGCAGAGTGATAATTTTGGATTACTGCCTTAAATGTGACGACTGCACATCTGCAAAAGTAGCAGCTAGTGAATGTGCCTGATTTTAGCATGAATGTTCATTTGTACCTGTAAAAAATGCGTTTGCAAACAGAAAAAGACCTGTGTGCAGCTATCCACTTTAATAACAAAGCTCCCAATACTTGTAAAATCTTTTGTTTTCCCTCTGTTCATATTATTTTCAAGGGGTTATAAATGCTGGAAGGTAAAATAGATCACCGTTCCTGAACCATGTGGGAGTGGACTTTGTTACATTTTGAAAACAGTTCTGAAACCATGTGGAGAGGTGAATATATTTTGTGTAATGGAATGGCTTCTGCACGTAAACATGGCTGGAGCCTTTCTGTCAGAAAATAGAAACTATGGATGATGTGTTATCGAAAAATTCCTGAGTATGCTTCAGCAGCCTGGTCAGACAGACAGAAGTATAGCCATCTTCTCTATGAGGCAAATCTCTTGAGAATTAATTTGATTTTCTAGATGAAAGCTTACTTAATGTACTTGAAGCAAAATAATTCATGTCTTCATCTTTTCCTGCTGTGATTCTCTAATCCATTTTTTAGTCTAAACATTAGTAGTATTAGGAAATATTTTCACAATGTCATTAAAGGATTGTTGTCAGTGCTGGGCTGCAGAGGCAGTTCTCTGCAGTGCTGCCTTTCCTCCTGGACTTGTGAATTGCATCCCTGTTCGTCAAGGAATTGTACTGAAGGGTGGAAGGTGCCTGACTCAAGGTTAATCGATAACCTGGGAGACAAATAGTGTGGGGAGAGCTGCTGAGGGCCTTTCCCTGATTTTCTCCCACTTTTTGAGTACCTACTGCACTGTCATTGGTGAAGTGGTTGCCATGACCTCACTCAGTTTTTGCTTTGTTTAAAAACAAAGCAAAGCATCATGAGCCATTTGTGTTTACCCCCAAGATGACATTAGTACCCTTAGAGAATCCTGGTCTCAAGTAGATTTCTAACTAGGTCATTAGAGCCCAGAGGGAAGTGCCGTATTGGAGTTTTATTGAGTTGGTGTAGGTTTCTTGTTTGGTATAGTACCCGTTGTGCGCCCTTTCTGAAAATAGCACCCTCTAGGCATTGTATAGGCAACTTTTGCACCTAACTCTAGATTGAGAACCCACTCTAGAAGCTGGATATCACTACAGCCAAGTCTCTGGAGATACAGGCCTGAGCTGAGAGAGGATACCATGTAAAATACAGTATTCTGTCCATTTCTGGAATACTGGCTGTTAAGAAAGTGAGGTTAACTATTGCTATATGGATTTTAGGATTTCTAGAAGATACTGATAACAAAGTGAAAATATATTCTGTCTTTACTGTAATCTTAAAAACATTTTTCTTTTATTTTCTTTCCCTTTTCTATTAGGGATTTGGAAATCTTCCCATTTGTATGGCAAAAACTCACCTATCCCTCTCCCATCAGCCTGAGAGGAAGGGTGTTCCCACTGGTTTTATTTTGCCAATTAGTGATGTGCGAGCCAGTATTGGAGCTGGATTCATCTACCCTTTGGTAGGAACGGTGAGTGCAGAGTATTCAACGTGATCACTCCCCTTCCTTTGACCCAGCTTGACAGGGAAGTGTATTTCCTGTTTGCCTCTAAAAATATAACATGTAGAATCAGGTGAGTTATTGGGTTTTTTATAATAATTTTATCCTCACACTTTTTGTAGCTCTACGTTGATAGGAAAAGAGAATTAGGAAAACGTAATATCATATGGCTTTGACTACAGGTTCTGAGAGAATTACTCTTGCCATTGCTTCTGTTTCTATTGTTTTTCAGTTAGTCTGGGATACTTAGGCACCCTAATGCTGCAGAAAAATGATTTTACATGTCCATTGCCTTTTGTTATTCAAATCGCAGCCTGTAAATAACTGTAGTTACATAATTATATTCTAAATGTTGAATCTGTCATTACAAAGCATTCTGTAATCTATTTTGATGAAAGGAATTGTGTTAGGAAAAAGTGTGTGATTAAAATGATGCTTTTCAGCTGATGAGCCTGATCTATTCCTAGTCCTGGGGAACATCTCTGCTGGTTCTGTAAAACTAAGTTAGGGTGGGAAGGGATAGATTTCTAACTGCAGAAGTAGGAGCATATTCTTTCTCCTTTTTAGAGATTTAAACAATGAGATGCTAAAAAGAGGCAATTGTCATCCTTTCTTCTTACCTGTCCTTAAAAGTACAGACTCAAATTAGGAAGCTCCTGATATTTTCTTCCCTGACATGCCTTAACAAACTAGCTGAGAAGCTAGTTAGCTCGTGCCTTTTCCCAACCATGCACATCTCACTCGAAATAGTAGTTTTACTGCATCTGATATCTCATAGCATGAATTATTACTTATATGTAGCTGATTCATGGGATGGTGCTAGAGAAGGGATGCAAAAGCCATTGCATTTCCGAAAAGAGTACTCTCCCAATGTTATCTCATCTTCCCAGAGCACGGCCTGATTTCCTTGTGTAGCAGTACACTTAGGAAAGGTTGAAAGTTTCTAATCTATTGTTTTGAATTCCCTCTGAAACAATCAAGTGTTTGAAACAGGGAAGGAAGTACTTTCTGACCGGGAGAGTTCCTGGAGTTCAGGAAGCTGTGTCACTTTAACTTACTGGACTTGGGAATATGCTTTCCTTCTGCAAGGCCACATTATGTGCATCCACCAGAAGTGGAGCACAGCTGTGTATTTAAATTGTGTAAGACCAAATTCCAGTTACTGGTGACAGAATAAAATTTGTCAGAAGTTCTAGTATCTCCTTCATGGCCCGGATTCAAGTTTGCAGTGGAAGTTGTGTGTCATAAAGTTGCAAGAAGGAGTGAATGTGAAGAATGGGCAGCAACTACTTCAAATCCATGAGGGAGCTATTCTGTAGGATGTCAGAGTGAAGTGTTCTCGGGTTCAGCTTTCTGAATGAGTCACACTCTGCACGTTTCAACACAAACTAGCTGCAGTTCAGCCTCATAAATCCACAGGAACTGTCCATAGGAGTAGTGTAGACCAAACAAGGTCAAGGATTACCTCTCATTTTTGTTTTCCACCCAGAACCAAAAAATACAGTTCTTATGAAGGACATTTTATACATGGGTTTTCTTACTGGGGGATATTGTAAAAAATACATCCAAGTTAGTTACCCTGACTTTGGTGAGAGGTAGTATAGCCATGGAAATTTTCCCATCTCAGGAACTGGGTAGGCAGTGTACTCTTATTGATATGTATTCCAAGAGAGTTTGTAGAGCAAGGTACTGTATAAACATAAGATCTGCAAGAGCTAAAAAAATCTAAACAGACAGACATTGATCATTGGTTATTTGGAAAATATTGCTAATGATCAGGAATGTGGAACAGAACACTCCTTGGAACTATCACAATTGCTACAAATCAAAATGAATGAATGATTATGAATGTATTCCTAACATCCTCACCATACAATTCTTTCTCTAGAATTAGATTTATGGCAAGAGGTCCAACTTGCTGCCTTTCAGAATTGAGAGTTGTGATCATCAGGAAACAAACTCTCATAATAGAGTTGTACCACTACTTTTGAGATCACTTTTGCCACCTTCAGATTCTTTGTGTGTGTTGCTGTCAGCAATGAAGTCTTAGGGCTAGTGGTACTTTTTAAGTTGTGCAAGAAGGAATATTTTTTTATGTCAGGTTCCAAAACTGAGAGTCTTCCTTTGACAGTTCTCTTACTAATAAAGCCATCTGAAAATGTCTACAAGAACAAAGCAGGTATAAAAGGGCATGTCCTGAAGGCTTAAAGTGGCTGGAGGTCAGATGCTATGAGTAGAAGGATTACAGAAATCCTGGTGACAGCATATGGTGAAAGCATCCAGTCATGACAGTGGATTAGATTTCTTTATATAGGAGAAAAAGGAGCAGTATATTTTTTTTCCTTTCATTACTTGCTAGCTAATTGTATTAATGGAATAGGATCCTTAATACCTAAGCTGCTTAGAGCTTCTTACAGCTAAGACCTTTCTGATGGCAGAATAAATGCTATTGGATAACACATTCATTAAAGCTGTAATGATAATTCTGATGCTAATTAAATGTCAAACTCCATTCTCAAACCATATTTTTTACTGGACAAGCTCACTCTAACCTGGCAGAACTTATCAGTGGTAAAGCAGGTTGTTAGAATTCTGCTCCAATTTAATCAGGAAGAGCATTACAAATGAAAGGAATAAGTACTGCTGAAAGATAATAAACTATCTGCAGTAACTAGCATTTCTAGTTTAACCTTGTCATTAGCACATGTATATTAATGGAATTTGTATTTACCCCAGCACTGACAGGCAATCTTTTTTTTTTTTTTTT
>WEKW01003413.1:69547-80200 GCA_013389905.1 Sula dactylatra | reverse complement strand
GTTCCCTTACAGCATTGGAAGTCTTTCCAGGAAAAATGAGCTGAGCCTTATCAGAGGAAATCAGCAGTGAAACAAGAGGTGCATTTAATTAACACTGGCACAGCTTTTATCCAAGTTCTCTGTGACCATGACCCAGAGGGCTACATCACTCTCACAGGTGGACTGTTGACATCATTGCTTGGCTCAACAGAGTGATGGCAGGAAGGCTGCTGCAGTATATGTAGGAAACCAGTGAGGTCATTCACTAGCAATGCTTGGGTGGAGAATTATTAGATTTTTGTAGTATGTGTGTTTCTCTCCACCCCCACCCAAAAAGCCACTGCAGTTCGGTGCTTTCTCACATTCAGCCACGTTTCTCTTGTTCTTTCTCTTTCATGTGATGTGCAAGAATGTGGGCTGGTCGTAGAAGTAAAACCTGTTGTCTTTTGCTTTTGTGAAGTAATGCTACCAAATCACTGGTGCAAGTAATATAGCTGTCTTTGAATCACAGTGAGATTTTAAAATATGTACTACCCTTTTCCAGCCATGCGCTTTGGTTTTAATGGGTTAAAATTACAGGCAAGGTCCCTTTGAAAATATCTGGAGCCTTTGGAGCCATGCCAGCTCCCAGATTCTCACAATGAACTGGCATCCTTCAGATAGCAACATATCTGGAGAAAGGTCGGTCTATTACAGCAATGTTATTTTTCTCCCCATAGAGAAAGCAGTTCAAGTCTCTGGAACTCGTGGGGTGACCCAGTGTGGTTTGAAACCAGGTAATGGGAGTGATAAAGCCCTAATTCACTTGTAGGTGAGAGCCAGGACTGTCCTGCTAAAATATTACCTGAATATTGTAAGGGAGAAAAGACCCTGAAAGTAAATATTTTTATGAATACTTTTAGAAGGAAAATATTTTTCCCTGTTGAATGAATTTCTTCTTTCATAGTGGTTAAGAGCTTAACAAGTTTTGAGGGTGTCTTTTGAACATAAGCTGGAGTTCAGGCCCACCTGGAGTGAAATTGCGGTTTCCCAGTGGTGCAGGAGGCCCAAGTTGTCTCCAGACTGTCATTTTGTCACTTCTTTCAGGCTCTCTTATGGGACACCTGAATAATTATTGGTGGACTGCCCAACTCGTCCTGACAATCTGTGTAACATAGGGTCATTTTTCAGAAACATGAATGATGGTGAGATTTATATCTGCCTTGTAAAGCATTTAGCTTCCAATGCAATTTTGTATTGTTTACAAAGGAGTAGTGCTCTGCTAAGTATTCTGACCTCTCTCAGTCCAAAAAATGCCCCTGGTGATGTGGCATTTGGCACCTGCCTTTGGTGTTGTGTAGTTGCTGTGTTGTGGCAGTGCTCAGAAGTCCCCAAACAGCTAGCTGTAAAAATACTAAGTGCTCATAGATTCTGCAGGCTGGTTTTGAGGTAACCGCATTAAGCGTGGAAATTGTAACAGAAAAAGAAAGCTATGAAGTTAAACTCACATGGGAAATGTAGGTTAGCAATTGTGTAGTTCTCAATGGAAAAATCCTAACAGGAAAAGAAAAGCCCATGCTCTCCACTGTTAGATGATGTGCCTTTGTGTTTATTGCAGTAGGTGTAATCCCTCTTGGGAAGGAGGGAGAGGGTTTTTCTGAATTACACAGGGCACTGTTCATTCCTGAAAAGTGACTAGGTGTGCACATGAGGAAATGCTGACTAATGTTACTTGGTGGAAGGCTGGTGAATTACTCAGGGTAGGGTTGACAGGGCAGGGGTTGAGTACATAGGTTAAGATCAATGGCTGGAGGTGAAGGTGAGGACAGTAACTTTGGTCCATTGTGTTTAAAAGCTAGAGGCTGAGAGAAGATTAGTGTAATAACAGCAAATCCATGTGTGTTCCTTGGTGGATTGCATGATGTGGTTGTGGCGGTATTGGGTTGACCTGAGGGGGGTCTCTGTAGATGAGGCAAAAATAGACCCAAGTGAATGACTTAACTGAAGGGATGAGGAAAATATTGGAGATTATAATGATAACGGGTATGTGGCAGCCTTTGGAAACATCCCAGGTATGTGGACAATGAGGCAGTTAAGATTCAAGGATGATTATGGGCATTTGTGGTGAGAACATGGGAGTAGAAGACTGAGGGGAGGACTGGAAAGATGGGGTTGGCTGGAAAGGAAAAGAAGTTAAATTGAGAGTTTTATACTAGTGGGAGGAGATACCTGTGAAACGATTTGAAGACACATCCAAGATGTACATGGAGAACTGCAAGAGGGCACTGAAGTAAAAGCCACAAGGGTGAAAGAGATTTGAAGGTGTTCCAAAAGCATTAGCTGAAACAATGACATGATCTAAGATCTGGCCAGGAAGAAGTCATGGGAGTAATTGATGGATGTAGTTACAGGACAGCAGAACATGCCTTGCTGATGACTAAGGACTTTTTTAAATTGGAGAGAAAAAGAGTAGAGTTTAGCTGGATTGAAAAATTTATTATCATCTCTGTAACTTTTAAAAGTACATAGAAAAGAATCTATTTAAATGCTAGTTCAGAAAGTTCCATTTGCTCTGAGGGTTTGCTGTTTACTTCAACTCTTTCAAACTGATGTGAATAAGCCAGTGCTTGTTGGAAATATAGAGTAAATATACTTTGCTTCAGATCGTCACACCTTCCTGCCATAGCTGTGAGACAAACATATGGTAAAATTCCCTCTTACTCCTCAAAAACCCCAAACAGCCTCTCTTTCTCCTCTGGCTTTTTGAAGTAGCTTGACAGAGAATAGAGGCAAGGCACTTAGATCCTGTGTAGTTCATGCTGTCTCTCTTGACGGCTCTGTTTGTTTGCTAGTAAGCATTATTTAGCCTACATTAGAATACAGTAGAATGTATTGCCTTTTCTGAATGAAAGACCAGCTCCCATTGCTGGTCACATTGGCAAAATTAATTTGCACCCTATTACAGCTTCCTTCAACCTAGCCTTATATTCCTCAAGGGCCAGCACTCATAGTTAGCAGAACTAAAGAAATTATTTTGCTTTGTTTTCTACTGAGAAGAAAAAAGATGTTGCAACGGCATGTGTGTTATTTCAGCAAACTGAATAGCTGGAGGAGAACTTGTTTTGGGACAGGATGAAACCATTATACAACATATCACAGAAGAAAATACACCCTGTGGTCTGGTTTGGTTTACCTAGGTTTAGTAGGCTGCTTAAAGTTCGGATGAGATGAGATTTTTCTCAATACAACCTCCATTACAAGCAAGTTCAGTATGACTATTGTAAAATTAGTTCTCTGTAGTCAGTGTCCATATTATATATTTCCCATCTTGCCATATTGTCAGAGAAGAGTTTTTTTATGTAAATGTTTAAATTTGGCTCTAAACGCTTGAAAATGAACTTTTTAATGATAAAAATGAACCTAGTGTATTTCTTGTATTAATCAGGTTTCTTTGGTTGTCTTTTCCAAAGATATTTTTATTAAATACATCCATACAAACATAACATTATGTTCAAGCTCTTAGACTTTAATAAATATGTGCCACTTAACTTAAAATAGTTTATCTGAATAGGTCCCTTAAAACAGATACTTATTTACAGGTACAAAAAGTGACTTTCACGTTTCACTTTAGTCAGTAAGCGATACCCTGAAAACACATTTTGATAGCCTCCCATCCCTTGTAGTGGGAATTTTACCTAGTCTCCTTTGCTTTACATGTAAATGGGCAGAAGACATGGTCAGCCATGCTGTCTCTGTGGAAGGTATGGTAGGTAGGTCAGGGCTGCTGCAGAGGAATTTCTTAAACTGGTGTGCCTAGATCACAAGTGCTTTAGCACATGTTTTCAGTTAAGATTAGCTGACTTGACACATCAGCTCAGGCAGTCTGTATTCATTGATCAAGGGTAGTACCTGGCTAGTGTGGACAAGCTTAAGTGATCCTGGAACAAAGATAACTCGTTATGCTCTGAAACGGTTTTCTTCAGTGTGGTTGTTAATGTCTTGCCCTCATCAGACCTGTGAAGTTGTATATAATGAACTCAGTGCAGCTGTCTATAGTTGCAAATGCCATTAGTGTAGGCAAATAAAATGAGAATCACCTGTAGCATGCGTGTAGCCAAAGGGGGCACCTCTGTGAAAGCGTAGTTTGATTAAGGCCTTCAGAGAGTCTGGGAGTCATTAAGATCCTTGCTTTCTGTTCAGGTAAGACCTAACCATGAAACATCTATCTGTTTCATTCCCTTGTCTCTGATTTACAGTCCGTGATCCCAGGCAAGAATGAATATAACTGCATCAGTTAAGAAAGGAAAAAAATCAAGAGATTGATATTCTGTATGGAGATAAGGGCTCTTTGAATGATCTACATTAGCCTATTTGCATGGGGCTAAGAAAGACATACCAGTTAAAAGTGGGAAATGCAATTTGGACAGAAGCCAGCAGCAATTTTGGATCACTGCCCTTCGATTTTCACATGACTTCAGACATGAAATAGGACTTTGCAGTGGAAACATAGGCATGTGTGAGTTTGAGCAGTCAGTGAATGCCTTGCTGGGCATTCTCCAGGGCAAAGAGGGAAGCGGGTGGCTGAATTGTGCAGCTCATGGCAGCTTCTCCATGGTGCGGCAGTGCTTCCTGCCCATGCTGATCCTCTCCTACAGCTCAGACTGTGCTGGTTAGCATGCCTGTTGTGTACTTGTGCCAGTTCTGAGTAAATAAACGGGTTGATTAAGAGCCCATTCAATGAATGAGCCTCATATGTGTGCACTATGATCAAATGCAAAGAGCTCAAGAATCAGTTTATAGAACATCTTTAAACAGCAGTGTTAAGAGTTCATATTTTGATTATGCTATCTATACAGAAGATGCACAGACCTGAGCATTAGGGAGGGCAGCCAGGTATTTACTTCCCCCATTCATGATATTTTGGATGACTTGCTGCATGAAGACGCTGATGCTGCCAGACCCAGGAGTCATTGAGTCTGATGGCTTTGGGGTGGGGTGGGTATTGCTGCTGCCTGTCTTGGTTCAGCTTGGTAGAAGCAGCAGTGCTGTCACTTCCAGCTTTCTGCTGTTCCTCCATATAGGAGTAAAATGAAATGATGTTTCATGCTCCCTCTTTTTGTTTGTTCAGCCTGATAAGCTTCTTCAGTTGAAGAAATCACAGTTTCTGAAAAGGTGCCTCATGGTTCAGACTGAAAACTTAAGAGATTCAGCCATTTACAAACAATAGGAACCTTTTAAAACTCCTGTCTCTGTGCAATTTTTTTGAGAGGCTATCTTATGCTCACTTAAAGAAAAAAATATTTGCCCTTCAACATTCTTCCAGATATGTTTTTTGAATGCTATTTTGCAGATTTTAGAAGTATTGATTCCCCAGTAAGCAGCAAAAAACTTTACAGTTTGGGTCAAATAACTGAAATTCTTCCAGGCTGTCCGGTAAGACAAACTATCTAGCAGATGTAGATAGCTTTATACTTGAGTTTGGCAACTTACTGTTATTGTGACTCTAAAAGTGATTTAAGGCTAATAGCAGGAACCTAGCTGGAGGCTGCAAGTCTGTGACTGAACAGTTTTATTGAGTTCCGGATAAATAAGGTGAAAGATGTTTTGAACTTAATAATGTCACCAGCAACTTGCTTGCTTTCATTAAATTATGAAATATAGGATGAATAGTGCGCTAATTAACATTAAAGAGGAAAGAATATTTGTGCCTACTGGTCAAGGGATTATCCTTGTTAAAACAGGAAATGGACTCTGATTTCCTGTTTTAAACTATTTTCTTCATAAACTTTGCATGAAAACATGAGGTTAAAATAGGTTTTACTTTTACATAGTAAAATACACATCTATTATTAGTTAAAAAATAGCTTATATATGGAAGGAAGGACATTTTCCAAATTGTTCTATATTGAAATAAATACATCATGCACATACTTCATAAAACAGCATTTTTCAAGAAGTTAGAAACTGAGCTCCTCTAATTTATTACATTGTGACATGGGCTTTATAATATCACTTTGTATTTGTAGTTTGGAAGACAAACAAAATTTTGGCACAGTTTTTAAAGTAAGGAATCCAGAGATGCAAACAGTGAGGTGCCCTGACAAATTGGGGGCAGGGCCACGAATAAAATTCACAATTTCCTGGCCTGCAAAATCATGAAATGTTTATATCTAAGAATATGAAGAATTGGATTGGGCTATTTCCATTGGAGTAGGCTGACCTACGTTCTGTGCACAACACTAAAAGAAGGTTATGCTGCTACTCCTCCTCTATGCCCCCCACCCACTTAAAAATCCTAAAATATTTCCTGAGATATTCCTCATGTGTCCTTATTTAAGAAAAAAGAAGGTACAAATGCTGGCATACTGTATTTCACCATTGGTAAGTGGTAATGGGTTTATTTTGAAAAGACCAAACTTTTTTCACTTCTGAAACTGTGAAATGTCATGACTGGAACATTAACTTTTGACCATAACTGAGGAGAGGGTTGCATAAAACCAGCTTGATGGCCTGTAGATCAAGAGACGTCTCCCAGGTGGACAAGTCCATTAAAAACGTATTCTCAACGTGGTACATGTGACCCACAGGCTTCTACAGATGCAGCATTTTTGGTACTCGGAGAGACTACTTGATGCTGACCTGTGACTGTCATCTGTCTTCCCGTCTGCTCTTTCTGCACACTGGTGAACATCACTTGTCAAAAGATGATTTTGTTCTGGGTTTTTTTCTTAATAGAAGGAAAGAGAGAATAAGGCCCATATCCTTGTGTGCTTGAGGAAATTCTGTTCCCCCACAGAAATAAAGTTGCAGTCGTTGACAATGTTTCCTGTGTCTGGGACTAAAATCCTGCTGTGGACACCCTGTCAGCTGGTCCAGAATGGTGACTTCCTTCTCTCACACCTGTTTCTCCATGGTGGATATGTCTGCCACCTTGACCCATCTTTTCTCCCTATCATTTTCTTCTCACATTTTTTGGGACAAGAGTATTTTTAGTTTTACACCAAGATTAAGCCTCTCCAGTTCAATGCCTATTCCACACAGCTATGGGAAAATTCTGTTTAATGCTTTCTTCTCTTTTACATTGTAAAAGCCAAGAATGTTATTTCTTGGCCTGGAGCTGGACTCCTAAGAACAGAGCTTTCCATAGACCTGTGAAGAAGAAATATGATCAGGTCTGAGCTAACAGTTGGGCAGGTAAGGCCAGAGATAACTTTCTCTCTTCTCACCATTTTGTTACTGCAGTTACATACAAAAAGGTGTCGGTATGAGGTATCTTACCAACACCATAAAACTTCTTGAGCACTGTGATGCAGCAGCTGCATTATGGTATATTTTTGTCATAGAGGAAAATTATGTCAACATTATTTAGCTCCCAGAACTCAACAGCAGCTACAACCACCTCAGCACGGAAGGGCTTAGGCTGATGTGGAGCCTAAGCCACAGTCTGCCTGTGTTTGGAAGGTGTATGTTAGTTAGCTAGTCCCAAACTGAACTATGAAGGGCTTTGTGAAGATGGGCTTGGCTGTGGTGATTCTGTAAAAGTCAGTATCTGATGCAGTGCTGAAATCATGGTTTTGCCATGTGCAGGGCTGTGTGTAAGACCTGTCCATTCATTTGGGTGTTCCCAGGGCTGAAATCCAGTGCGCTGGATAGTGGTGCAGTCTGGGACAACCACAAGAAATCTGAGTGCAGGTGTTTGCTTTTATAGCAAAGTTTGGCTCGTTTGAAACATTTTAAACTCTCACCCCTTTAAATATGCAGTGGATGATAATGCCATGCTAGCTATATAGCAATGCTTGATACTTTACAGGTTAGTGCCTGGCAGCTAGACATTCAGCTTTTGCTTGAAGTCATACAGAAATGCCTAATATAAATGGAACATCCTCTTTAACCAGTTTCACATTTCTAATAATGTATTTTTAGTAACGTCAAAGTTTGGAGCTAGTTGTAGGCTAAACAGTTTCTTCCCAGGGACTCAGGATTTTCTGAAGACAAAATCCTGTAACTGTGATATTTTAGGCTGGAGTGTCTGACCACAGCATCTTTCTTTAATAACCATGTTTGTTTAGGCAACATAAGGAGCTAGGCTTTGGGCTTAATAAGAAAATGTAGTGACATGAAGAACTTCAGAATGAGACATTCAATCATATATAGGAATGTTGCAGTTGGAAAGAAAAAATTTTAAAAATGTTAAAGGTCTACATGTGCTGTCCTACTTAAAGCTTAGCAATACTCTGAAGACTTTGAGTCTAAACATAACCTCAGAGTACATGTTTCAGGAAAATTAGTGAGAATTAGGTAATCGGGTCATGGCTTCCTTTTCTGCACAGCCGCCCTAAATTCATCAGGGGCTATTTTTTATGTCATTTTTACAGGCTTTTACTTAACTTTTTTTTAGTTGGAGACCACATGTCTGTATCAGCAATTTAAAAAAGGTGGCTAGGTCCAAATCAACTAGTTCTTGTTTTTACAAATATACAAAATAACAGGAAGATATTCAGTTTTAATCACCATTAAGCAAACAACACATCAACTATTAAATGCACGCAGGGTTGTGATAGTCACAGAAATATCGTTTATATCCTTTGCAACCCTCAGAGAATGTTTTTCTGATTCTCCTTAAATTCTGGTTTTATAATCAAAAGCAGTCTATGAAGGAGCATTGTGTATGTGTTGATGAGAAAGCTGCACTGATGCGTGTGAAGGCAATACCTCTTACAAAGGTGGCAAACATTTTTTACGTAGCAAGCCACCTAGCAGGCTAACACCCCACAATACTGAATATTAGGTGTGTTTTGAGATAGCCTTCTGGTTTCAGTGTTGCAATCAAATAAGCACATCATGAATGACAGCAGCAGAGGAATGTGAATAATGTGTTTGCCTTTTAGTAAATCATCAGTAATCTCTAATGCTGAGGCAATCTGGTTTTGTTACTTGCTCACTTAATAAAACCAATCAGTAGACTCCGACCAGAACAACTGTGACAGTTTGTCATCTATAGAAACCTGTTGTACTTTTTCTAGTCTTTTTTAAGCCTTTCTTAGATAAGTGAAAATAGGTCTCCTGACCTCATTTTATTCTTCATTATCTTTTCTGCAAAACCACACGAAATTTAACACCACCTAAAGTTCATGCTTGGCTCCTTATTTTCAGTCTGCTGTCAAGATCAAGGGTGCTGCTGGAGAAGTATCCTCAGGGACATCACTGAGGCTGTTGTACTCAAGCTGTAACCTGAAAGGTGCTTTGTAGAGTACAGTGTTGAATCTCAGTGGTGTTAATTTATCAGAATTTTTGAGAAATGCTGATAACATGGTGTAAGAAAATCCTATATTATGATTTTTTCTTTTAGGCAATACTATACGTATCACAGTGTGGCAAATGCACCCCCAAAAGTGCCAAAAAAGAAGTAGTAGTATCACATAGGTGGTATCACTGAGTTATTTTTCCCCAATTCCATTTGCAACACTTGCCTCTTGCTGCTCAGAAGTTACTGCATTTGCACTACTGTCAAAAACTGCCAGTGCTCAGAAATGAAGTTAAATCTGGGAGATTGTCAAGAAAGCTGTACAACAAAAGCTGTGACTTTTACACCTCTGATCCATGAGTTAAGGCAAAATACAGGGGTCTGTGCTTATTATGCTGGGACAAAATGCTGATGCAGTTGGGTATCCTACATGCAATACTGTTCATATTACAAGATTATGAATGCCCTGTTTCCTGGGTCAAAGAGGAGTTCCATTGCAAGCAGCTCCAGGCTTCCGTCAGCATGTGCTTCGGAAGGCTATCCTGCAGATTTTTCCCACCATGCTTTTGGCCCAGATCCAATTTCTGGTTTCCAAGAGTGTTACTACTATGTGTGCCTGTTTGAAAGCAGTGCAACTGCCTACGCAAATCCAGCCTTGCTTGCGGAGTGTTGAGCCTTTTGTATGCACTATATCAGTATCCAGGGGAAATGTATGTGCTATACAGTTCTACGCAGCTTTGCCATTGACCAGCATTTTGAATGGTATCTCTTTCTTGTTGAACCTGGTCTAAGGATTTCTGTGTATTGATGTTGAAAGGGCAGTTTTTCACCCATCTGTTTGTACATGTTTGACTCAATTCACAATGTTATTACTGGAGGTGCAGTGCAGTGAATGGAGCAGTCATCATTTGATGTAAGAAGAATTTCCTTGTAAGTATAGAGAAATGTAAATTGTGAGAATAAATTTGTTGATAGAGTGATGCGTTTAGTTTGGTCATCAGGTGTTCATGTTTCACTGTGACTGAACAAGAGAGATGTCTGCTGACTGTTGAGTACTAAGAATTATCGTTGTGTTGTTTATTCTCATTTTGTTTGGATTATGGACTGCATTGAAAATGCAAGCATTTATCTATCCATTGCATTAAACCATGCATTGTTTGTATTAGTTGTGTTCAACTTTATTACACTTTATTACAACATATTGGTAAAATTCCATAGATGACCAACAGCTCTTCGTGATAGCAGTCAAGTGTCTAACCATTTCTCCCCTCCCTTTTTTCTCCCCTCCCTTTTTTCTCCCCTCCCTTTTTTCTCCCCTCCCTTTTTTCTCCCCTCCCTTAATTATTTGACTCAGAGGTACTCTTTAAAATAAACCACAAAACCCAGCAGAAACAAACCACCTAGTGTCTCCAGTCAGGTATGACCTAATTCTTAAACTAGGGCTAGCTGAG